>NJDC01003015.1:138365-154872 GCA_002245475.1 Calephelis virginiensis
ATTTTTCACTGCATTCATCCACTGTTTACGTTTTAATATTTTACATGAGGCTCCTAACACGCTTTCAGGAAATTTATAAAATTTCACTTCCACACAGAATCCACGTTCTCGGCCTGATGTATTATTACATCCAGGAATACAACATTTTTTTCTTGAAGCTGGCATTGTTTAAAAAAATTAAATATATTTTATTTATAATTATTAAAAAGTAAATCACATATGTTTACGTTAAATACATGATCCCAACTGTTTTGGATACTTGCCACTAGTTGGCGTAAAAGTCTAGAAGCACGATCCCTATAGCAACTCTCAATGGGGTACTCAGAAAGTTGCAAATTATTTAAATAACTTAACTTGATATTTGAAATTGTGTTTATTGTTTTAATTCAATTTGGTAGTCATGCAAAACAGTGCCACTTCCTATTATTTATCGTTTAATTCACATTTTAAAATATAAAACCCATAAAATCTTCGAAACAATTCGGTTTACGGCCAATATTTATAACCTATCTAGAGATAGAGATAGGACTTTTACAATTCTCGCGCTGTGGCGTCATTTGACATCTTCATTTTTCACTCATTTATCATTTTCTTATGTTGATAAAAGATCGGTTTGACGTCGGTAACAAAGGTTTACTAGGTGGTAGAGTTCTGCAACGACTCGCCCGAACATACAGGCACCACCGCCTTACCTATTCCTTCCGCAAAATGACAATGCTCGTCATTGTCGTGTTTTGGTTGGAGGGTAGGATAACCGGTTTACTTACTTACGCAGGAGGCTGACCATCCTAGCCTCAGGTTGACAACGCACCATTACCACATTTGGTGTTTATAGGCGACGGCATTTCTTACCATCAGGAAATCTATCTGCTTGTTGCCTCCCTATAATATAAAAAAAAGATGCTATTGCTACTGTGCGCTAGCGGCGAATGCGAGGCGCCGCGCGGGGCAGCGGGAGAGGGGTCACATTCGAGCGGAGTGCACAGTAAATTCGTACTAGTTGCAAAGCTTTGTTGCTAAGATATTTTTATTAATCATTAAAAAATAACAGTGGTTACCTGGTAACTGATCTAAAGTAGCCCTATCTCTTATCTTAGATATGTTATTAATATTGGTCGTTAATGATCGACAGTCGCCACCTTGACATTTAGTTGTCTATGTTGACATCCTTAGAATCATTGACATCTAAAAAGTTTGTGGATAATTTGAGTCTACTTTCATTTCCTAGACTCTAGTTTGAATATCCAAACTAATATGCGGAATACCTGAACCTATTGCGACATAATTTAGTACTACAATGTACTATATAACCGGGAGTTGGATATAGTATGACAGACAGAAGTAACATAAAAATCCCTGGACATAATACACAAATTGAATCTAACTCCAAAGTAAGCAAATTAAGTGATATTTATGGGTATTAGTAAATCGTAATAATACATAGAAATACTTAAGTAAATACGAAAATAAAATTATCGTATGACAGATCCGCAAAGTAAGCAAATTATGCGATTGTTATGAGTGTAAGCAAATGATAATAAATAAATAAATAAATACAATACAATAATTTACATCCCTGGACAACAATTTACATGAATCGAATCTAACCCCAAAGTAAGCAAATTACATGCTTATGTTAAGGGGGTTAGTCAACGGTACTAATACATAGAAATACTTAAGTATATATCAGAATAAATTTAATAAACCCAGAACAGGAACATAGACCTAGAACCAATGTTCGCAAATATGTTTGTTATGGGTAGGGAAATTTGATAGGTAACATATTTTTATGACACATACAACAAAATTTAAACAAGATATCTTTATTTGATTAACAGAAACGGAAACGACGAACTACTTTACTTTTTTTTGTGGGACGACGACAATCATAAGACTGAAAAGAACTCTTCATAACATTTTATTATCTGTGATATTGGAGTCAAGGTTTCCTGTTATTAATAGTAATTGCTAAATTTATTTGCGCAGATAGTCATTGTGCTCCAAGTTCGTGGTGACGATAGCCTTATCACTCGACAGTCACCTTCAATATAAAACCGCTTTCGTTAATTGAACCATAGCTCATGCTTAGGATCATTCATTTTATTGCACTTCCTTGTTTAGTTGACTTTGAAACTTTGTAAAGTCGGTCAATGATAGACCTAATCGGTAGTAACAAAAATATTTACAAAAAGGACGTTTGTTTTAGTTCTCTACTAAAACCACAATTCTTCACTTTCTAGACAGCATTCGTTACAGTGAAATCTGAGAGAAGAGTGGGATTAAAAGAAAGTGCTGGTGTTGTTAAAATAAGAAAGGGCATGCTCTGTTGGTTCGGTCATGTGTAAAAACAGATACGCAATGCGAATGTGGATGTTTCCTTTTTACCCAAAGGGTCAAGAGTCCAAAACCGGCGCGTTTGTATGAAAAGGGTAATGAATGTAGAGGAAGCTAAGCAGATCTGAAAGAGTCGTGAAATTTGGCACTATACACTTTACCCCGTAAGAGACTCAACGTGCAGATAATAAAGAAAATGTTCAGTTTCTATTATCAGCTTAATAGCTCAGATGAAATAATAGTTGAAGTTCTAATTTTCCCGTAACATAATCTTACTGTCTTTATCTAATCTTATACCTTTAAATGAGCAATTCTTGTATATATATAATTGGAATCTAGGAATCGGCTCCAACGATTTTCATGAAATTTAGTATATAGGGGGTTTTGGGGGCGATAAATCGATTAGGCTAGGAATCATTTAAAAAAAATACCGAGCAAAGCTCGGCCATCCAGATATTTCTCATATAAAAGCAGCAAACAGTTTTGGTGTTGCTTCTAAATTTTATTAAATAATTCCAAATTTAAATCTGGCATATGAACAGTTGGTTTGAATTTTTCCACTATGAACAATCATAGTATAGAAATCTGAATAATAAACGCGTAACTTATCTTAACGAATAATTTTCTAGTTGTATAGGCTATGGACAACAAGCGTCCATAATGAAGTCATTGCCGCGAATAGTTTGTTACAAATCATTTGTTTGTTTAATGAGTTGACTTAATAATAATAATGTTCAATTAGCTAAAATACCATTAAATGGTTTTGTTTTACACTGTTTTCAACAAACATCTAAAAGGATTTTAAATATTAATATTTAAAATCATTTGAGATGTTTGTTGTGTTTTAAAAATGCCAGTTTCAAAAAACCTTTACGACAACGTAGAGCAATATCAATTTAAAAATAAATGAAGTGAACGGAAAAAATCTAATTACACACACAATACAGTCGAGGTTTGGTGTAGACAATTACGGTTTCAAATAAGGTAAAAATGGTTTTATTTCCTATATAAGGCTAAAATTGATAACCAAAGGATCAAAATTAAAATATATATATATATTTGTTTGCTGAATATGTGTGTTAGAAGTTCTTTCAAAAAATATTTGTCTATACTAACATATTCTTTCATATTGCGGTGTGTAAATATTTTAAATTCATACAAAGTTATTACTCAGACATATTACTTTTTTTATTTCAACAAAATTGTTGAATTTAAATAGGTTAAATAATGGATACTATTTTGTAAAATTAAACCTCTACCTACAAGTTCTGAAGTAGGTACTTACTTTAAACAAGAAATACTCTTACGGCCAATATTAATAACCTATCTAAACATAAAGATAGGGCTTCTAGAGTTTTGTAAAAAAGAAAGTATCTTCACGCCCATATGCCCGTAGAGGTAGGCAGAGGTACAACCAGGGCACCCACGACTAGCCCAAAACACTAAGTCCCACAATGTGATAGCTGGCAAGCCTATCGCCAACCGGACACATTTCCAATCCCGAGCAACATTTTTTTATGAGAAAATTGGAAAACCCAAATTTTCTTTTTGTTGCCCGACCCGGGATTTGAACCCGGGAGCTCATGCAATCAAGTCCAACGCCTGAACCGCTAGACCACACAGGCGATTACTAAGATTAGAGTTTTGTTACTAAGATATATTTGTTAATTATTGAAAAATAACAGCAGTTCAAATAAATATCACAATCTCATATCTTAGATAAGTTATTAACTAAAAAAATTGGCCGTTAGACTACATTTTAAGGAGGAAAACAATCTTACTAGGATTGACAGAAATAGCAGGCACGTTTAGTTTGGATAAGAAATAGCTTGGTCCAATGAATTTGAACTTAACGGAAAGAGAAGAATATATCATCACTATATAGTGTAAAACAAAACAGATTTCCGCTGTCTGTCCCTATGCATGCTTAGATCTCTTAGATCTTTAAAACTACGCAACGGATTTTGATGCTTCTTTTTAATAGATAGAGAATATAGTTCAAGAGGAAGTTATAATACGTAGAAGTTTGTCGATCTGAAAAATCCGATTCCAATTTCCAATTTTCATGAAATCGAGTAACCCTACAAATAACCATCGTCACGCGAACGATTATTCTTATATTTGCATTTAAATTTTCCTCCAGCTTATCTTACTTAGTGATGGAAATGTACCAAATAAAAAGTAGGTGTGCCATTTCATCACCGTCATTTGCTGATAATGATTGTTTGAATTGGTTTAATGTATCTCCTTGTAGCATGTAACATTTTGCAAATAACAAATATTTATACTGTCTGTATTTGCATTTCTATTTCAAATGTCTACGTCATAGTTTAATTCAGAATACTCTAAATGTAATATGTTAAATATAAAATAAATATTGCCCCACTCAATGTCACTTTAGTGTTGACAGTAAACTTGATCAGACGAAATTTTTAACCGACCCTAAAAAAGAGTTCTCAATTGGACTGTTTTACTAATTTTCCGAGGTGGTCTCATTTTAATTTTATCGTGGTCTGAGTAATGGTTTTTTTTTGAGTTGAAATTCACGTCATTGAAGAATTTATGAATTATTAAGTACAACTCAGAACTACTAATAAGATGGATTTTAGAAAGATAAGTTATGATTCCGAAGTGGTCGGATATTAATTTTATTGTGGTCTGGGCAGTGGTTTTTTAGCTGTTATACTTAATAATGCATTTTTTTCTTTGTGTTAACAACCTCATTTTCGAAGAATTTGCATTAGCTATAACTCAAAAGTACTAATAGGATGTTGATTTTTTTTTATGATATTGGAAGGCCAACAAGCATACGGATTTCCTGATGTTAAGAAATACACGCCGCCTAGAGTTGCCAACCTGAGGCCGGGATGTTAGGCCTCGAGCAAAAGTAAGTTTACCAGCTACCTTACCTTCCGAACCGGAACACGTCATGACATTATGGCGGCAGGAATAGGTAAGGTGGTGGTACCAATCCGGGCGAGTCGCTGCTAAACTCTAGCATCTAGAAAAAAATAATGTGGGATCATCTTTGAATTATTTGCTCTCTTTCGGAAAAAGAATTATGAAATCGCGACGTACCCAATATAATAGCTGGAGCTGTTTTCTACGATTTTACTTCATTTAATTATATCTTATTACATCCATTTTTTGACTCGTGCTTGTGAGATTGATGACATAATTGGAAGATCAAAGTGTTTGTATTATGTCCATGATAACGGAAGATATCGATTTTAAAAATAAACATTTCGTAATAATGAAATATACATACATATATACATACATACATATCTATAAATTTTTAAAGAAAGAAAAAAAATTCGCCCCAGACAGGATTTGAACCTGTAACCTTTCGTCTCAAGCCGACGAATGCTCTAACCAATTGAGCTACTGAGGATTCAAGTCCCGTGGCGAAATTTTTAATTCCTTTCTAACCCGTTAACGCGGGTAGTTATGTCCTATAGATACACAATTCTGAGTACCCACCAAATGAGTTCATCATTACAGATGAAATTCACATTTTAGAATGGCCATAACTTTCGTTTCTCGCAATGTATTTTTATTTTAGCACTTGCCCTGTGCTTGGGATAAATTTCTATAAATTTTTAAAGAAAGAAAAAAATTCGCCCCAGACAGGATTTGAACCTGTAACCTTTCGTCTCAAGCCGACGAATGCATTTGTTTGTATCCCAAGCACAGGGCAAGTGCTAAAATAAAAATACATACATATCTTCACGCCAAGTCCCTTACGGGGTAGGCAGAGAGTATCGAGTGCCAAACCTCACGATCCTGACAAACCTGTCTTGCTTCCTTCACATTCATAACCCTTTTCATACAAACACGCCGGTTTCGGAGTATATATAAAAACATGAAATATACACGCCATGTATATGTACCAAGACAAGTTTTTGGTAACGTATTTTTATTTTAGCACTTGCCCTGTCTGAGGCGAAATTTTTTCTTTCTTTAAAATTTATAGAAAGTTTTTGGTATGTTGCCAACCTTAATCGGGGATATCAACGTTCGTGATCACAAGTTTATCATCATCATCCTGGCGTTAATCCTCGCAAACACCACACTCCTTATCTTGTCTGTCAAATTGCTATCTTGTGAAAACATTTGAATATCCCTTTTATCCGAAATCTGTGCGCACTTTACTTATAGCTGAATATTATTATTATAACGGACTTCGAAAAATGGGGGGGTTGTATGTTCTAATACTTTTACGTGTGTTTATCGATTTCTCTGTCATTACTAGTTTACTTACAGTTTAGTATCATTTCTTGTAATTTTACTGCCCTTAAATTATTGTGAACATAATTAACTAAATGGAAACTTCTTTCATTCCAGGTCCGTAGAAGATAAGAAACTAAACAGTCCATTTATGTTCCCGCCATTATCAAAGGAATTAAAACTAAGAAGACACATTCGATCAATGTCAGACGTTCAAAACAGTACGCCATATAGAATACCACACAAATTCAAAAAAGGTTCATACCACACGCTTTCCTACGACTCAGACACCAGAATCAGAAGGATCAAGTCACAAAGACAAAGATTCCAATATTCCTCCGATTCAAGTGACAGTTTTGATACTCCAAAACTGAGAAGTTTGGAATATAACATCATGAAACATTCAGACTCCATGAGGATACTCTGAATACTTAAGATCTGTAACGACGAGGCTGAAGAATCTAGTTATTGATAAGTTATTTTGATATGGGTCGTTTACATTTTAAGTCGATGTCCAAAGCTATATGCTATCAAAAAAAACCGCAGATCTTATCGACGTTTGTGAATTATTATTTGCGGAACGTATGACGACAGGGCTTTGCCTATACAATAAAAAAAAGAAAGAAGTGGGCCTTTACTTGATACACGAAAAGAGCAACTTAACAGAACCCCTTTATAAGAGAAATCGAAACTTCAAAACTCCAAGAAATTTTGTAACAAGGAGTCTACTTGACGAATCTTGCAAGATTGAAACGAATTGAAAATCATTTTGTGTAGTGATGTAAGGGATTTATCGATACATCGATGATAAAATTGACCCTATCTTGTGATAAATGTTGCCTAGACAGTAGATACTAGATAGAAGCTTGAACCCATCGCGGGCATTAGACTCGTTAGTGTCTCCTGATAAGACTGTGATTAAGTTAGATTAGGATAATTTTAAATTAGAAAAATAAGACATATTGAGCATTAAGAACCCTAAGTGCTCGGGTGCACATTAAGGTGAAACAAAAATATTATCTTTGTAAAATAGGGGTCACAATAATAATTATTTTCAATGGCTACACTTGATTGTTCTTATCGCTCTATCTTATTCTTCTAGTCTGAAAAAAGAAAAATATTTTCACACAATATTAAGATAATAAAACGTGATTTAATATTAAGACAAGAAAATAAAAATATATTTATTTAATAAGTGCCTGTTTGTTAAAACGCTGTTGAAAAAATAGTAGGGACTGCGCTGTGCAACTTTAGAAATTTACGGGTTAATACCAATATGTATTTAACATATTATAGTTAATAAATACTAATTTAACTTTTAACATTATTTATAATGTTATGCAGGAAATAAACGAATATTTATAGAAAAAATATAATCAATATTTTTTTAGTTATGATCACTAAACTAAAGCAATGTCATTTAAATATTCTTTAAATTAACAAAATATTTTATGATGTAAGCTAAATTCTAATCAGAAGATTCCTTATTTTTTGTTTGACAGCTATTTCCTGTTATTTACTTCTCTAGTTTTTAAAAATCTTACTAATAGTATTTAAAGAGGAGGTTACCACAGCAAAAATAATTCGCCATAAAATGATTGGATTAAAATTAGCCCAGCCTGAACTGTATCACGGAAGTTTATATTATGAAGATAAAAAATATCGTGTACTTATTGCTTGGTTATAAATATCTATAAGGAAGTGCCATATTCATTAACATACCGGACATTTACCATTTTGCACAAATGTCGAAATAACCGACTTCGATACGCACAGTCTTTTTTATTTAGTTATTTTGTTTTGTAGTATGTATTAACATCACTATAGTTTATAGGTATACTTATACATACAAGTTTTGTAAATTTGTCCGTTTATTAAGTTAACGACACAAATTTACAAACTCTTCTAGGTATATCCTTCGAAGTCTATATTGTTCATGTACTTATGTCAATCTGTATAGTTTTCTTACATTTATTGTCAATGATTGTAAATAAACAAAGAAAATCTATTGGTTGCAATGTATTCAAGAAAAAAATGTATCAACTGGTAACATGCTATGCAATAAATTATTTTAAATTTAGCTTCACTAGTAACAGATTAAAAAAAACAATTAAGGTACATTAAAGGAGGATTGCAGAACAATTTTTATCATGAAAATAAAAAATTTAATATAGGTATGTTGCAATATTTCCGATACATGAAGTACCTTATTACCTACTTTTGTTGAAAAAACTTAGACCTTAAGTGCCTAAAAATACAATTACCTACACTACTTGGACCTTCGAACTTACCTAAATGCATATTTTATTGAATCAGGCGTTACTTTGCGGAAATCCACTATAAAAGATGTAAAATAAGCCTTTATTTTGCTAATTCCGCGTAAGCAGTGTAACCGTTGTGGCAAATAATCCTCCAAACGACACAGAATGTGACAAGCCTATTATTTGCCACAACGGTTACACTGCTTACGCGGAATTAGCAAAATAAAGGCTTATTTTACATCTTTTAAATGCATATTGCTACTTTACAAAGTTAAACGATATTTCCAATACTTATGTTTTTTTTAAATGTGTTGTAAGCCTTATCAAAAACAATATTAATAATTATAAACCTTGTTTACAATAAACATTAAGTTGGTTCTGAGTTCATGCTGCTTTTGTTGCTCTGACAGCTTCCCCTTATATTTAACAAGATTCAGGTTTAATTTCGTACAAACCTGGCATATTCCGATGAAATTCCTGTATTTATGCCTGGGTTATTAAATTATTGAAGTATACTTTGCATTTCTAAGTAAGTATTAGGTTTGTCAACTGAATAAAAAAAAAAGTATTACTAATATTATCCCCAGCGTACAATATGCTCATTTTGGGCTAAATAATTATGAATACAACATACATTTTATTTAATAACATTGAGTACTAACTGTATCTAAATATTATCTAAATGTTTCATTCTTAGCACATAAATATAAAATGTTTATCGATTTTGCGGGAAATTCCAGACGTCGCGACGTGTAATTTGTACCAATCAATCATTCTTTGTGTTGAGTATTTAGTCCAGAAATGTTGTATTCACATGCATGGGCTTTGTTTTGTTACCGATACTTTGTATAAAGGTACTGATTTTACGTTTTACGTTTAAATATATTTATCAATTCCAAGGCTACAACGTCAATTCTTAGTTTAATAGTAAAGGACTCGAAGGATTTTTACTGATTTGATACAGGTACCATGACTATAAAAAGACACATATTTATCCCACAGAAGTGAAATATATTTTTATGTATGTAGGTATATAAAATGTTATGGACTTTCAAAGGATTATACCTAATTAATATTGGATTATTAGTTCATTTTGGCCGCTTTATTAATCCGTAAACATGTTTTTTTAACATTAACAATAAAATGTTTTAGGTATCTACCTATTTACCTAAAATCGTTTGGAGTAAGTTGTGTAGACAGAAGATTATTTTATGACGTAAATAAATAACTAGTTCATATCACTATAGTTTATAAATTGCTTAAAATCTAGTTTTTGGTTTTATGAACTAATGTAAAATAATCTTCAAAGCCTTTACTCATTATTATTTAACAAATTGTATTAGCTTTGATACCTATAACTATAAAAGTTATTAAAGACGAAAAATTTTTTAATTTTCGATTTCAGTTGTTTTTTTTATTTTGTCTAATTTCCATTATCTGGAGATAAACAAAAATATCTAACAAACAAAGAATCATATCACATGTTTTACTAAGATTTTTGTCATTTTCAATTAAAATATATATTTTTAAACAAAACATTTTATTTTTTGTCCTTGACCTTTACATGTATACGAATAAGACGTAGTTTCAAGTTTTGCCTAATAAAGTCGAATCGATAAACGAGCGATATCTCAAGGCTTTAGAGTGTAGACCTTGAAAGACCTTGAGATTTTGATTAAACATTAGTGACAGAGTGGCTCACCCCTTTTTTAAAAGTGAAGAAATCAAGTAATGCTTGTTTTCTATGAGAAGTCTTATTGAATAGGAAATTTTTGAAACAAAATAATGCTTTTAAACATGACTTAATATGTTTCTTCGTACTTTACATAAAACCAACCCAGCAGTTTTGCTCATTGCAGTTACTCCCATTTCTATTATTATAGAAAAGGTGACTGTCTCAAAAATCATAACCACCAGACAAAACCACGGAACGGATTCTGGTGAAATTTGGTATACAGACAGCTATGATATACGTGTCTGCTAAATAAGCATTTTTCGAAACTGGGACTAAATCATAGGATACGTAAATCTTTAAATAAGATTTTATAATTTTGGCTTTGTGTCTGGATAGGACAAGGAGTATTCTACATTTTTTAATTAGATAATCAAATTAAATGCATGTAATTTACTAATTGCCACTATACATTTTCATGCAATATGACAAAATGTGCAGGACCATTAACATATTCAACAACTTACTGTAAGTACCACATTTTTGGCAAATAAACAATTATTATCATTATTATTAAAAGAAGAACCCATTTAGAAGAATACCCCTACCGGGTTTGCTAAGTAGAATAGACCATTTGCCTCTCTACCAGGCGGCTTGTAGGAGGCAAGCACAGGTTTGATATTTGATTTATAGGCAAACTTTTCTAGAACTTTAAATATCAGATAATAGCTTTTAGGTACATAATCGCCTCTGTTGTCTACCGGTTCAAGTGTTGGACTTGACTGCATGAGGTCCCGGGTTCGAATCCCGGGTCGGGCAACAAGACACAAGAACAAAAAAAAATGTTGCTGGGGATGTGCCCGATCGGCGATAGGCTTGCCACCTATCACATTTTGGGGCTTAGTGTCTTCGGCTAGTCGTGGCTGCCTTGGTTGTGCCTCTGCCTAACTCTTTGGGGATTTGGGCGTGAAGATACTTTTTTTATTACTAACAACATCACTGTTGGTCAAGTGCTGTGCGGCAACTCGACCAGTAGCTCCACCTCTTTTCCTATTCCTGGCGCTATAATGACTATCATTACGGAGAGTTGAGTAGCTGGTAGAATTTTGCATATATGCCAACTACTGGACAGCGACGCACCTGTATCGTCCATGGTGTCTACAGGCACGGTTGTCTCTTTCTATCAAGAGCGCGGTGGACTTGTTCGTTGACCTCTTAGATAAAAAAAGGCGACGCCGTGGGCTGAAATTCTAGTATAAGAATAAACTACCAACTCAATTAAGAAAGTACCTACCCTGGAAAGACCAATAAAAGACAGTTGTTAATTTGTCATTCATCAAAATTTATTTTCTCAGTTTTAAAGAATGCCCCTTCAGAAACGATACACTTAAGCCAACGAATAATCCAATCACCAAAACTTTTTTTAATCGCTGTTTCCGGAATTCAGTTTAATTCTTAAATTTGTCTTTTATTTTATCTACCGAATATAATGACTGCCACGAAATAGTAATTTGAGTTTAGGAAAAGAAAAAAGGTCGGCTGGAGCCATATCTGGTGAATATGGCGGTTGCTTATATACTTTTTTGAGAGAATTTAAATGAGGCATAAAGAATCAGCGGTAGTTTAATCCTATTCTACATTTTTTTTCACAATATAAAACAAATAATATTCTTAAAAAATAGAAAACCTTTCAAAGGCCTACCTACTCTATGAGTAGGTGTAAACCAAAACACTCAGACAACCTTAGTGGTAGGGTAGCCGACATAGATATTGAATAATATAAAATTCACTTACCTGTACATACATACATACATATCTTCACGCCAAGTCCCTTACGGGTTAGGCAGTGAGTATCGAGTGCCAGACCTCACGATCCTGACAAACCTGTCTGGCTTCCTTCACATTCATTACCCTTGTCATACAAACACGCCGGTTTCTGAGACTCTTGACACCAGCCTCGCATAAAATCTGAGTGATCTGATCGAGGAATGTCAACCTTGGTCTCCCCGAGTACCTACATTCATCCACATTGGCATTGTATAACTGCTTTTTCAATCTTTAATCTGTCTTTCTTTCCATATAACCGAAGCAACGGAGCATGCCCTTTCGCATTTTAACACGAAGGCTTTCTTTTAATTCCACTCTTTCTTTGGATTATACTGTTGCGAATGTGGTCAGCGAGTGTCACACCACAGATTTTCTGTAGCGCTCTCATTTCGACTGCATTTATCCTATTTTCATGCTTTTTCTGACATACCCAACTTTCGCTTCTATACAATAACGTTGGGATTAGCACAGAATTATGCAAATGTTACACCACAGATTTTCCGTAGCGCTCTCATTTCGACTGCATTTATCCTATTTTCATGCTTTTTCTGACATATCCAACTTTCGCTTCTATACAATAACGTTGGGATTAGCACAGAATTATGCAAAGCGAGTCTAGCTTTTTTACTCAAAACCTCGCTTTGAAATAGCTTACCCAACGCTCCATTCACACTATTCCCTGCAGACATTCTCCTCTCTACATCCGCGGTGTACCGTCCATCCCTGCTAAAAGCACAACCAAGATATACAATTTCATTTACTTGCTCCAACACTATATCATCATTCAAAATCTCACATCCGTTCTGGCTACGTCTCTTTTAAACACTAGTATTTTGGTTTTCATCGTAATCAAATGTAAGCCCGTTTCTTTACAATCTCCTTCCATAACTGTCACCAGTGTTTGCAGCTCAGATGGTGTGGAGCCCAAAAGTACAGCATCATCTGCACAAAAGCAGGCAGTTCACCACTTGGTCACCCATACGCATTCCCACATTCAATGATCTTAACCTTTGAAGACATTTGTCCAAATACAAAATAAACAAGCGTGCTGACAACACAAAACACTGCTTGACGCCAATATTAATATCAAACCAAGGCGAGATGTTGCCATCCACCCGCACACATGTTTTACAGTCTAAATACATTGACTGCAAAGCACGCAGCAGGGACCCGACTATCCCATAACCTTTTAAAATATCCCAAAGTTCCTCACGTACAACCCTATCAAATGCTTTTTCGAGATCCACAAAACCGCAGAAAACCTTCTGACCCACAGCCAGATGCTTCTTTACAATGTTGCGGAGCGAAAACACTTGAACCGTACCATCCTCTTCCAGATCTGAAACCGCCTTGAGCCACCCACAATGTTCCATCGGACATCCCTTGCATCCTCCTTTCAACTATTTTGCCATACACTTTTGGTGCTAAGCTGATCAAACTAATGGCCCTGTAACTTGTACAGTCCATGCGTGCACCTTTGCCTTTGTACAAGGGCACGATGATTGCACGCCGCCAATCTTCGGGTACTTTGTCGGTCTTCCAACATTTGTTACAAAAAACCCAAAAAGAGTCCCGGACGGCAGGACCACCAAGTTTGATCATCTCAGCAGTAACCACATCTACTCTCGCAGCCTTACCATATTCCATACTTCTAATCGCCCATTCAACTTCTTCCATCATAATGCCGTCAGATGCCTTCGTTACATCTTCATAAAATTCACTTCACCGTTTTAACACGTCATGCGTCCTTGCAAGAATATCACCACTCTTAAATTTAATTCTTTTCATTCTGGAGGCAAACGAACAACTCAAAGAGTTTGGTGTTCATCTCGAAGTTGTTAACCAACCTCTCTTCTAGGTTCTACTTTCCCTTTCGCTCTTTTCTTTCACTAAGTGTTTGGTGATTTTCTTGCAACCAAGGTACATTTCTGTCTTCAAATCTTTCATGCTGTCGTTCGACTGCAAACATGATACATAGCCTAGCCAAGCTTTCTTCTTTCTTTCAACGGAGATTTTTACCTCCTCATCCCACCATGCGTCTCCATTCATAGACTTGCACATCTTTACACTCCCACAAACCCCTTTTGCAATATCAACCATACTATCTTTCAAAACATTCCAACAGTCATCCACGTCTAAGTCCGGTAAGCTCACACTAACCAGTCTGTCTTGAACTTGACCCTCATACATGCTTCCTACACTCGGGTCTTGCAACTTTTCACTCTTAATCATTTCAAGCCCTCCAAATGGAACACGTACCCACCAATGCCTACACTTCTTAAATAGACCCCTAAATCGGCTAATAAACAAGTAGTGGTCCGTATTAGGAGTAGGGCCTCTGAAGGTTCTCGTGTCCATTAAACACTTCCGGAGGCGACTATAAAGCAAAATTTATTTTGCTTGATAGTCGCCTCCGGATATTGAAGATTTATTTCCACACATAAATCTACAATATGCTTACCAGCATCTTATTATAATTCACTCTCATATCACCAAGAACGGCCTCGTAACCGGCCCGTCGTGTCCCCACCCAACCATTGAAGTAACTATACATAATCACTTTTTCATTTCCTTCAACCATATCCAGAACATCCCTCATAAAATGCCAAAACTTTTCCAGGTCATGAGTCGACAAGGAGTTGACCGGAGCATAGGCTGCTACCACAAAAACTCGCGTGGCTCCCAGCTTAATACAGACCCAGAGCAGTCTCGGTCCAACTAAATCGTACTCTCTGAGGCCTGAGGCTAAGCGAGACGATAAGATGAAAGCTACCCCAGGGCTGGCGTGATCGCTCTGCGATACACCAGGCCACCGGGGAGAGTATCACTACTCTTTCGCTTAGTCTCCATTACACACAGTAAATCCAGGCATCTCTCATCCATTACATCAATCAATTCATTCATCTTCGCTTCCATTCCACCTCTCACATTCCACGTTCCTATTTGACACTCTCCACTCCTCGATTCGACTTTACAGGCTTGGCGTTATGGGTCGCGCTCCCATCGCCGCATCTGCCTCTTTTCGCACCGACGATGAGGGTGGATTGGTACGCGTCGCCTCCAGGGAATGCCCTAACCCGCTCTGCGGTAGTTTTTCGGGCCCGAATTACAGTCCAATGGACTGGCAGAGATCGCGACGTGCTCTGTCATTTTGCAACTCCAGAATTTAGCCATGTTTGATTGTAAGTGAAACGGTTACTTCAGCTATGCCTATTTGTTCCTAACGACAATGAAGCTTTCTCATTGGTCGATTGTAACTTTAGCTGTGTCTGATTTTTAGTGGACTTTGATTCTAATCCAAGTTTTTAACGCAATTTGTGAAGATATGGCTGCTTTTAATACTGAGTGATAGGTGAAACTTATTACTAGTTGCACCCATTTTATTGATAATAGTTAAGTGATCCTTAGGTGGTCATTCTCAAGCAAAATCAGTAGGATTACTCTTGAAGCTCGATTCTTCCAATATTGGAAATTGGAATCGAGTATGTCATTTTAGGTACTCTTGAACACAAAACTGGCGTATTATTGACATTTGGTTAATATTACACAATAAATTGTTTTATGGAATTCATTAAATTTCTAATAGTACTGTGTTCAAAAGTACCTAAAATGACGTATACGATTCCAATTTCCTATTCCCATGATACCTATCAACATTCAAGAGTAACCCTACAGGCACTATACAAATTTAACTGCTTTGGGTTATATACGCCTCAAATATCAAATACCTAATTACTAAGTACACATATCTATCTAGCGACATATGTTTTAAACAAGTAGTAGGTTCCTTCTTAACATTTTTCTACTGAAGGTAAATAAAACTGTAGATACACCTAATATTGATATATTTTCAGACTGGTCTTCTGAATGACTTGTTGATAGTAGGTCATATCTAGGTAAAACGAAGGTAATAATTATATTAATTGCAAAACCTTCGCATGAAATTATTTAAAAATAAATAACGCTAGGTTGCGTGCTGGGTGGAATTTAATATAATATAGATTTTTATTGAGAGGTCAGCGAACAAGCACATGACTCTTCTGATGGTAAGAGACAACCATGGCCTGCGAATGTTCGCATTGTATATCTGCTTTGTCAATCTTTCACCTGTCATTCTTTCCACATGACCGAACCAGCGGAGCATGCCCTTTCGCATTTTAACACCAACACTTTCTTTCAATCC
>NJDC01003015.1:154932-173389 GCA_002245475.1 Calephelis virginiensis
CGCTTCATCATCAAAACGTCAGTTGAATTCTCTGGAAATTTTCTTGCTGACTTAATATAATTGTAAAAAATGACTGAGCAAATATTTTCACAATTTAATTTCATTCGCATAGTGACACACATCTATCCGAACCCCACCAAACTGAAAAGACAAATGGTTGTCTACAAAGAAAAGAAGTAATAATATATTTCTAGAGAGTTTCAGTTGCAAATTCTGTTATTGTTTTTAATTTTATTTATTGTAAATGGCCAGTTCTAGAAACTTTTAGTATGCCCCATGTATACACAGATTTTGTGTGATTAGGTTGACTTAAAATATCATTCATAAGCAGAAGTAACTAGCGATAATGATTTTATAAATTAATATAGATCGTCATATATGCTAAACTAGCAGCCAGGTACGTGTGTCGCTACGTATATCACCACATGAATGATATAACACAATAAAAGAAAAAAACAACTGAAAAAAGTTTCAACATGACAGCGTAATCCCTATCTGAAAAAAGCTTCGATTTGGCTGAAAAATACCCAGAAAAAATAGATCCGCTATTTATTGAATTTACTAGTTACAAAAATTGGGTAATTGAAGAACCGCTTGACCGATTTTATGAAAACTTCACATAAACCATCTACTAAATAGTTGGTTTGGATAGGTGAGCCCGTTCTGGAGTTATGAAATTACAACGAAAAGTGGCATTGACTTTTATATATATATAAATATGTTGGCTAATAAAAAAACCTATCTTTTTAGCGATACCTAATTTGACATTTTTATTTCATTTTCATTAGATTTTTCAGATTGTTTTTTCATTTGGTATTTGTGTTTGATATATGGAATTTTGTTGCCACTGTGATAAACCTTCATGGATTTATTGTCTTTAGTGACACTTACCTGGTGATCTGGGGGGTGATTATGTATTTCAGTTGCCAACTCAAACTGCAAAAGTGTACATCAAATGACGTCATTTGTGTTTGCTATCTCTACTGTATTTCTGTTGGCCAATGGAGATAGCAAATGTAAAACACGTCATTTGACAGCTACTTGATTTACACTTTACAATTTTGAGTTGGCAACTGAGGTTCATAATCAGCTCCCAGCTCGTAAGAATAATTAAAAATCGGTAAACGCCTTTGGTCTCTACCATGTCTTATAAGAACAAATAAATATACATATTTTTTGCATACACCTGCAAACACATTAGCTTCATTTGGATATTTCCTTGGGGTAAAAAAATAATGAATTGTTTTGTCAAAAACTTTATAATTAAATCATAAGTAACATTTTAGCTCTCACTATCTTTGAATGCGTTGTTTTGTCATGACGTGATTACACAAACGTAACGTAGTGTGTTTTTGGATATCGTTACCTAACGTAGGAGATTTTTCTTTTTGGATATTTTATCTAAACGATGCAGAAACGCTTAACGCTTTACCGGTATCGATTTATTCTATACTACTATGAAGATATTTTTTAATCTTAAAATATTAAGGTCTGTAAAATATAAAATATTAAACATTTTTGGCCAATTTTCTGAGGAATCAAAATATAATCTTAATTTCTGAGAATTTGTAGTTTTTTGGATGTAGTATAATACTGTCATACATGGCAGAATATGGTTTCAAGTTTAGAAACGTAGGTTTGAAGATTTAGGTATCTTCATACAATTCGTTAGTAGGATTACTCTATATATTATTTGGCAACACAAAACTGTAATCTATCATGCTGACAGTTGTCCTGACGGTTGACGGGCAGACCTGTCAATTGTCATTTTACATTAATGTAAATTTCAAAACATTTGTATTGTTTGTTTACATTTTCAAACATAATTATCAAGTCAGAGTTCATACAGTAACAGAAAATAAATGGTAACTTCGACTCGTTCGCTTGTGTGTAGCTATAATCGATATCTGAATTAAAGGGTCAGATAGTAAATAATTTAAGTACCTACCTAAATATATATATACCAGTGTCTCAGTGAAGTTTTGTAATTTATTTTTAATAGTCTTTTCTAAATTAATAATCATTGCACAGTATCTTAGGCTTAAGCTTATTAAGCTTCCACTTTAAATAGGTACCTACAGACACGAGCGAAAACACGGATATAATGAAAGCGATTATTTTAATTTTGTGTTTAGTGGGATTTGTTACAGCAGGCCCCACTCCTATAGTTCTCTGGCATGGCATGGGTATGTTTCTTACTTATTCATCAAGAAGTCCTTAAATTAAAAAAGGTTAAGTTCTTAAATTAAATGTGTTAATTTTACAGTACTAATTCATAATATTCTTTTACACTGCAAAGATATTATAATCCTTGTCTGTTTTATCGTAATTGTGTACAAACTGGTCATACTGATTACTGAAGGTGCTGAGCCAATATTACTTCGCTCTTTAAACAATAGTCTGATTTGAAATTCAAGTTAAATTTAATTCAAATCAGTTAACTCTGGTAAAAATGTCATTTGAAGTAAAAAAAGCAGGGATTTAATTATGCATTAATAAAATAATGAGCAATGGCTACCTTTTTTTAACCTGAAAGGAAAAAATATATGTTGCCTTTATAAATTCAAGATATTGACAGTGTGCTATCAATTATAGTCCTAGCCTAATGAGAGTTTTCTCATAAGTTTCTGGCACAAGTGTGTCTCTTACTTTTTTGTATTGGTATTCGCAGCATGGCAAAGTAAGCTAATAGAACAATACGGAAAATGTTATTACCGGACCTTACAAACCATCTTATTAACCAGTTTTGAAATTTGTTATCTTCGTATTTATGGATTCACACAGTAGTATGCTTGATGCATGTGTGTGTATGGTTGAATATCTTGTTTAGCTAGTTGTTTTAAAAAGTTGTGGTTGCTCTAACAACTAGTTATGGAAGTATATTCATTCCACTTTTGCACTTACTCTGTTAGGAAAACATTGCGTTTTAGGATATCTCTCAGTTGTTGATCGAGTGAGTTTTATTTGACAACCTCGAAGATCTTTATTCTTTTTTAATGTATAGATGTCTTTAAGCCTAGGTGCTATATAATGGTCATTGAGAATTTCGTACATCTTGATCAAACATCCCCTTCTTTTGCTTTCTTTTTTCTTTAATTCATTAATTTATTATTCATGTTCCAATCCATGCAAGTTCCTGACAAATGTTGTTGCTCTTATTTGGCCGCTTTCTCTTAGTGAAATATATTTCTTAAACAAAAATCTAGATTACATATCTCTATTCTTAAATGAGTTGCACATATTTTGAAAAAGTTTAACAAAAATCTTATTATTACATAAGCATACATTAGTTACTTGTTGTTTTTTTAATATTTAGATTTTTTAGGAGATACATGCTGTATGGCATACAGTTTAGGAGTATTCAAGTATTTCTTGGAAAAGCAGATACCTGGTGTGTACGTGAATTCTTTAAGAATTGGAAACTCTACAATTGAAGATTTAGAGAATAGCTACTTTATGTACACTAATAAACAAGTTAGCTATGCTTGTAAGGTTATAGAAAGGGATCCTAAACTGCGAAATGGTTTTAATGCAATTGGGTTCTCCCAGGGAAGTCAGTTTATGTAAGTCCAATTAAAATACCAATTGTGTTTTTTTTTTTTGATATTAGAAGGCATAGCGGCAACCCTTTTTTTTTGTGATGGGATTTACAAGTTGTCTTTTTAAAATATAGGTAGTAACTACCTATTTTATAAAAAAAGGCAACTAGCTAAGGTTATAGTTAAGGACCCTATCCTTCGAAATGGGCTTATCACTATTGGGTTCTCTCAGTTTTATTATCCGTCAACGGACACCTTATTTTTGTTATTTGTATAAACGTTAGTGTTTGGACTGTGTTAAAAATATCATATTGTGTTTATGTTGGAAGGCATAGCAGTAACCTAATTTTCTGATGGTATTATATGTTTACAACTTGCCTTTTTTGAAATATAGGTAACAAAGAAATTAGATAGATTTTCAGATAAGAAATATGTTATGCTTTTGGACACCTAAGATATTTATGGTAAAATTTAAACCAGTGGTGGTGAAAGGAATATGTAAAGTGGTGATTACTAATCCGGTTTATAAAGCCATAGCAGAACTATCACGTTTATGTGATGGCACTAATCTTAACAACCAGGAATCTAAATGCTAGATTCTTCCACTAGAAGACATTGGAATCATTTCATTCCTTTGCCAAAAATTGTCTAATATGTGAACTATCTGCCTCTGTGCCAGACAGACGGCAGTACGTAAGAGACGAGCACATCTTAATATGGTCATTACTAACAAGATCACTTGTAGTACTTTGCTCTGCAGCAACTATCCACCGTCTAACGTAATCCTGCCGGTATACTTATGTTTTGGGTCGAAAGGTAGGGGAGCGATAGACTTGCATGATAGGCCTAGCATCAAGAACTCTTTATTTGCTAGTCAAGTCTTTCCCAAAGTGGGCGATAAGGCCCCCATGTGTGCGATAGAAGACTATAGAGGGGCGGTAAGGAAACCCGAAAAAATGATTTTTTTTAAACTCCAGGCAAAACAAATATGTTATTGAGGTTTTTGACGAGAAAAACACGGGTGGGGAAGGGGTGCTGTAAAATAACGGAATTTCAAACTAGGCGTTACATGAAATAAGTTTGGGGACCTCTTTGCTAGTGTTCGTTGTTTTAAAAATAGGGTAATGGAAAAATACGATACGGTGCTGACGGAACATGTAGCTCTAAAGTTTTTACGTATCTCTTGTGTTGTGTACATTCACATATTCATTTAATTTGCAGAAGAGCAGTCGTACAGAGATGTGGACATAAAATTGGCCCAGTGAAGAATTTGATAACTCTGGGTGGCCAGCATCAAGGGGTATACGGCATCCCCCATTGTGGACCAATCAAACACGAATCGTGTGATTATATACGGAAACTTCTAAATTATGCTGCTTATTACAGGTACGAAGAACTTTCATTTATGTAAAGGTGAATTTATAGTGGAGATATGGTTGTAAATGTTAGATGACCTGTATGTTAAAATGTTTCTCTATATTCTTAGTTGGTAATTTTTAGCTGATTGTTATGTCTGTAATTTCTAAACATCAACTTAAAAAAATACGACAGAATCTGTTAAGCTCATACCTACTGCAATTGAAAAAAACGAATAAATTAAATTTTGAATTTTACCCATGTCCCTGGGCGAACCCCTCTAATGAGCGGGAACTTTTAGAATTTAGAGAACTTACCAGCCAATTTTCGTCACGATCGGTTCAGTAAGTTCGGCGTAAATCGACATACAATAGACAGACAATAATACTAAAAATGTCAAAAATGTGTTTTGCTTTGTAGACGCTTTAGTTTTTTTAAATATCTTCATTGTAATCGTCTCTGTGGTCTTGCGTTCCAGGTGTTGAACTTGACTTCATGAGGTCCCGGGTTCGATTCCCAGGATGGATAAAATAAAGAAAATGTGTTTTTTTTCCAATTTTCTAATGAAAAAATGTTGCTCGGGATTGGATATGTGCCCGGTTGGCGATAGGCTTCCACCTATCACATCGTGGGACTTATGCCCGATTTCACCAAGAGCCCCTATATTTAGGAAACCTTTTAACGTGTTTTAGGGGACGGTTTTGTATTGAAACAGTCCCGTAAGTAACGTTAAAAGGTCCCCTAAAGTATAGGGGCTCTTGGTGAAATCGGGCATTAGTGTCTTCGGCTAGTCGGCTAGTAGTAGTGTGCCCTAGTTGTGCCTCTACCTACCTCTTCGGGGATATGGGCGTCAAGATACTTTTTTTTTTTCATTGTCAGTATTCTATAACTCTTCTATAGTTCAGTTATAAGTAGATACCTATAGATTAGTTACTGCCCGCGCGGATTTCCTAGAGCTTTAAAATTGCTTTCCAATAGACTTCTTTTATGTTTAGTAAGTGTAATAAATGACTAACGACTCCAGATTGTAGTGAGATCTTGTACCAAATTTCACTAGGTATTTTATAGAAGTTATATGGTGAATCACGAACATACAAACAAAGAAAAATGCTTCTACATTTAAATAAGCCCGGACTGAATAGCAAAACAGGATGTTTAAGTCGCTCAGTTATCTCTGAAGGCAACGGAGATTTTAAATTTTAAAATATTTTAAGTACAACAAAACCGCAAAAAGTGACTCCAGTTTCATGATCGTGTTTGCAGAAAATATAATTCATATTTTATTTATTTGTTGTAACTCAAAATCTACTTGTTATCAATCCTTAATCCTTAATTGAGATCCTTATTAAATTTGATGCCCGTATGTTATAAGCGGCAGGAAGGCGGATAATCGATTCTAGGTAGATGACCCAGCCCAACACGGGAAAGCATGAGTTCGGTTTAGAAGTCTAAACTGAACTCATGTTAGAAATCTAAACCGAAGTCATGTAAAACAGCTCTTATGAAGAGATTAAGCGTTAATCAAAATTGGCGTTTCGGAAACTGGCTGCTAATATCAAAGCCCTTTGCATCGCACAATTACTGTATACCTTTTTGTATAAATCTTAAAATATCTGCACACCACAATGCGGTAGAATATTATGTTGGTATATTTTTTGTAACAACTTGTAACATACATATTAAATTTCATTTAATTCGTGTCTGTAGGTGTATATTTTTAACCTATCTGTATCTGTTTTCCTGCCAGGCATCTCGTAAAAGGCGAGCATTGACTTACCGTCACTAACACCGTATCATTTGACTAGGTGGCAGAGTTTCCCAGCGACTTGCCCGGATTGGGACCACCGCCTTACCTAATCCTGTCGCCATAACGTCAATGCTTACCATTGATGTGTTCTGGTTCGGAGGATAAGGTATCCGGTAAAGTTACTTTTGCTCGAAGTCTAACATCCCGACCTCCGGTTGGCAACGCACAATTTCTTACCATCAGTAAAATCCTCTGCTGGTTTGCCTTCCAGTATTATGAAAACATAAAAAAATAAATACTAAGATACAATCTAGGTCGTTCGCCTCTTAACAATACAATAAAAATATTTTGTTAATCGACGATTGACCTAAGATTTCTACTTCTCATATTAGCTTCAGCTTTACATAAACAAATAGTTTGGATAACCTTGTTCAAAAACATAATGTTGAACTAGCCCGAGCAAACATTACGTACTCCGGTCACACAGCGAACGAGTGCCTTGAAAAGGTTATCTGAATTTACTTTGCACTCTGGTATCGGCTAGTACCACAATTTGGTGTATCCTATTAATATTATAAATGCGAAAGTTTGTAAGTATGTATGTATGGATGTTTGTTACTCTTTCACGCTCGAATGGCTGAACGGATTTGTCTGAAATTTGGAAGACAGATAGATTGTGACCTGGATTAACATATAGGCTATTTTTAATCCCGATCGCACACCGGGTTTCTGTGAAAACGCGGGCGAAGCCGCAGGTAGCAGCTAGTAATTTAATATACTTCTATTAATACATTTTATGCAATCTTAAATTATCGTGGGTCGAGAGGTTAGCATATACGACTAACCCCGTCGACCAATAGCGGACTCGGGTTCGATTTTGTGTTAGTCTGTGTTATTGTACTCCTAAATTAAACGATGTTTTTATCCGCCTTAGAAAAAGAGTAGGTGCTTGAATCGACTATGTTCTTTTTTTTGTATGTTTGTTACGCGATTACTGGACGAATAGCCAACCGATTTTGGCTGTACTTTTTAGGAAGATAGGTCATGATTCCTAGGTGGTCCCATATTAATTTAATCATGATTCGACTCTGGTTTTCGACTTATATATAATAATACATACAATTTTCGTTTATTAAGAACGAGGTCATTAACATAAACGAAAAAAATTGTTTGTTGATATGAATCTTGATAAAATTAAAAAAAAAGTATCTTCACGCCTATACCCCCGCAGAGTTAGGTAGAGGCACAACCAAGTAACCCACGACTAGCCGAAGACACTAAGTCCCACAATGTGATTGGTGACATGTCGCCAACCGGGCGCATATCCAATCCCAGGTAACGTTTTTTTATTAGAAAATTGGAAAATCCCAATTTTCTTTTTGTTGCCCGACCCGAGAATTGAACCCGGGACCTAATGCAGTCAAGTCCGACAACTGAACCGCTAGACCACAGAGGACCATTTCGGAATAATTTGATATCTTCCAAAAAAAATAATCCAATAGTGACGTGATACCTAATGAAATATTTGAAGACTGTTTTTGTAGGTTTTCAGTACTTATTTCGTTTGAAAGCTGACATGATCGAGATGGTTTCTAGCTACATTAAGGGTAGGATTTGTCGGGGGTAAATGATTTTTTTTAAATTTTATGATTATTGATCAAAAGATCTCAACCCGTGCATCCTATAAACATTTTTTAAAGTTTTGCAATTGTGAGCACAATATACTTAACTTTTTATTAGATGACAATCTTTTAATCTTATACTGTCATTAGAAAACTTTAACTTTACCTTTTAACCGCCGCAGCATTTTTACTGAACTTGCCTCCACCGCTGATCATATAAAAACAAAATCTAAACCAATTAGTGCTCACAAAAATGATCTAAAATCGATATGATTTGTAATAACACACAATGCAGTTGATTTTATAGGTATTTAAAACAATTGTTGAGAGTCCTGTATTGAGATAATAATACTTGAAGCAAAATCTTTGGACCCCTTTTTACGAAAATTGCGCTGACGGAGGAGTATTTAAATTTGGCACACTTATAGTTTATGTGTAGGAGAAGTGCAGAACGCTAATATTTTTGAATGATAATGTTTATAAAGTGCATTAATTCAAAAAAATAAAACATTACACGTACTACCATGCATTTGACACACACAAACAAATATATTGATGATAACGGTAAAAGATCACAGATGGCGCACAAACTGTAATCATACAGTTTGGAAACAAAGTAGTTGGTCTTGAGAAATGAAGATGGCGTTATCAACAAGATATTAAAATTGATTATGGTCGAATTTCGACCAATAGGCGACCACTAGTTGAGATAATTTTGAAATATAGACAATCACTTCAAAAACAACAGACAGAAATTAGTCTTATTTTTCAGACCATGGCGGTTAAAAGGTTTATGGAATTTGTAGAAGTCATTTTCAAATTATGGTGTGATCTAAAATGTATTATTACAATGTGTAGTGTGTACTGTAGTAAATTTGTATGCAGCAGCTCTTTCGGATTGGTACTACCGCCTCATTTGCTTACTCGCCATTGTGTTTTATGTTGAAGAAGAATGGAGTGGCAATAATGAAGGTAGGCAACCAATCCCGGCCACAAGATTGTAACGCACCAGTATTGTGTCTGTGAGCGACTGTTGTATACCAACAGAAAGTATCTGGAAACTACTGTTGTATACCAACAGAAAACTAAGGATAGAGAGATTAATTTTATTTATATATATTCTACTTTATTACAGTTGGGTACAAAAATCTCTGGTACAAGCAACATATTGGCATGATCCACTACACGAGGACAATTACAGAAACTACAGCGAGTTCTTATCTGATATCAATAATGAGAGGACTATCAATACCACCTACATCACGAATCTGAATAACTTGGAGCATTTTGTCATGGTTAAATTTGACAATGATTCTATGGTTGAGCCACGGGGGACTGAATGGTTTGGTTACTACGCTCCAGGTCAAGCTAAAATAGTGCTTCCGTTGCAGAAAACTCGGCTTTATCTGAAGGTAAGTGCTTATTTTGTCTCACTTCTTGAAGAGGACTGAGTGTGAAGAAGGTACAGATGTTATAAAGTAAGAGAAAATAAGCAAACATCGATGTTATACAGGGTTATTTTTAAAGGATCGACAACGTTTTAATAATGGTAAAGACTGAGTGTGAAAAGGCACACCTTTTTACATGACATAAGAAAGAGAATAAGCAAACATCTCTTCTGATGGTAAGAGCCAACTGTGTCCTTAAGACACTGTAGATGTTATACAGGGTTACACTCAAAGGATCGGCAAAATTTTATTATAAGAGAGTTATGGTTTCAATGATAGTGCATTTTAAGTACTGTTGCCAAATTGTAATTGTGTTACTTTTATACTGGTGCAACTTCCCCGGGTCAGGATCGCCTAAACTATTCCTGTCGTCATAATGAATCTGTCATGTTTTAGTCTGGAGGGTAGGGTAGCCGGTAGACTTGCATAATCGTCCACTAACATCCATAACACAAACTTAAAATAATTTTCTTACTTTAGGTGATTCAATTTGTGCAACTTATCTAGGAATATTTATTTATTATTTTATTAACGATAGAATTTAACATAAATTTAAAAACAAGCGAAATTATACAATAAAATGAAAGGAAAAAGGTTTCTCTGGGATTCCCTCATAAGATACTTGGTGGCAATGTGACCACCTGAGAAGTGTACTCTTTCAATTAAAACAATTGAAATCAGTTCAGAAATGACGGATAAATCGATTAACATACATGAAAAATACAGTAGGCGAATATAAAACCTCTTCCTTTTTTTAAAAGTCAGTGAAAGTTTTTTTTATGATAATGGAAGGCAAACAAGCAGACGGATTTCCTGATTTCTAACGACACCAAAGGTGGTAATGCAGCGCTGCCAACCTGAGGTCGGGATGTTAGGCCTCAAGAAAAGGTAAGTTTACCGGCTACTCTAACACTCCGAACCAGAACACGTCAACGGCAAGCATTGGACGTTATGGCGGCAGGAATAGGTAAGGCGGTGGTACCAATCCGGGCGAGTCGCTGCGAAACTCTAACACCTGGTAACGGATATATATTATAATATATCCGGCACGCAACTACTTATTATTACCTAATGTAGAAATTTAAAAAGTTATAATTTGTTTCTTAAGGACCGCTTGGGCTTGAAGAAAATGGATGCTGCTGGAAAACTGGTCTTCCTCTCACAACCTGGCGATCATCTTCAATTTTCAGATAAATGGTTTATCGAGAAGATCATAAAACCTTATCTCATGTAAATTATCATTAAGATTGATTATGGCTTTGCAATTTAAAATTTTATTTGTAATGGCGTTAGTTAATGAAAACGAAATTAATGAAGTCATTGTTATTATCTTAAGTTTAAAATTGTATATTTTGTATTTTATGACTTTGCCCGTGTCTATTAATCCGATGAAGGCATAGGAAAAAGGAGATTAATTGCTATTATTATGTGTCGCTGTATATTTTTGAAGTGAAAACTTCTTTAGCGGCGTTGCGCACTTTTTTTGGAATGGGCAAAAACTTCTAAACTCGCGTCAGATCGTCAGAGCGTAAGACGGCGCACTGCGCATGCGCGAATAAATCTAAATCTAAAATAAAACGTAGATTCATTGCTGTTTTTGTATTGCTTAGATATTTCCAAAGTGTATAGCATTACATTCTCACAGATAGCAGATACGTATAATATCAACAGACATTGCTCTATTTGTTCCATCTTGAAAATAAACTTGATGTGTAGACGAGCAATGTCGTTATACAGATATGACAACGCTCCTAGGCGTCACGTGGTCTTACTTTAGCGAGTTTTTGCCAAACCAAACGCAGGTTATTGATATGAAAATAATATTTGTCCACAAATTATAGTACTTTCATACTGATTATTAAAGCAATGCGTCCATTAAATCCTAACCATTTCAAAATATCAAAAATGCACAACGTTATTATTCAAGTTTTCACTTCTGCCGGCACTCCTGGAGTGCAACCCGTCTTTTTTTTCTGGTCCGTTTAAAAAAACTGCAAATCCAAAATTTCGCTTTATTAATAGTGGCCAATAAAGTATGTGAAGTTATCGGTGCAAGGCACACGACTGAGGAAATCCTACGTTACAATACAATTATTTAATTAATAGAATAATAATAGCATATAAACCTAAAACTTTTAAACCGGTGAGCGCTTTACAGTCTGAATTTAGTTCTTGGGGAGTATACACCTTCAGTTAGTCACTCAAGATCACTTTTTGATCTTAAAACGGCGTTAAGGTTAAGATATTACCTAAGTAACTCACTAATAACATTTTAGAATCATTTAATTATATCCAGACCAAATGGCTTCAAATACGGTGGTTACGCCTAATTGACTGATAAAGAAATCCAGAAATTATTAAATATTAAAATCGCAGAATTTTTCATAAAAATAAACTGACTTTTTGTGACATAATTTATACGTCTGCCAGTTTGTTATTTTGTTAATGTTTAGCCTAAGTTGTAATTTAAATTTATAACCGTATTTTATATATAAACCCTGATATCAAATAAAATAAAAGTTGGGTTAAGTTTTTTTTATTTTACATGAAAGCATCATTTTACTATATTTTAAATAATGATCACATATCTACATAAGTATTACATCTTAGTCTTGTATCTGCTGCATTATCGAGGTTATATTTTACTACGCATTGTGTAGGAATCATACACTCCCAGACTCATCAGAACACATTCTTGAGGCGCTGCAAAAGCGATGCAGCTGCAATTTGTACTAATTTGACCTTAGGAGTCTAAGGAAATTTTGAACTATCACTCAGATGGTATGCTTATCCCATAGGCTGCATGGTAAAGAAATATAGTCCAGAAACAGTTTTTTTAGTTTCTGGCTCGGACGCGAGCATCTGCCTGTTATTATCTGTTTTCGCATAATCGGGCTTTAGTTATTAAAATAAGGTCTGTCAGTAATCGAATCCGTGCCTCGCTATAATCGAAGGTCAGGGATGAACGCATATGGTCGAGGGGACCAATAAGGTCGTCGATTTAATATTATATGTGCTTATTGCCTTATATAACATCAGTTTCTTGGAGTTCTTATACAGTTACAAATATATATTATAATAAGATGTAACATCTTATAAGTACTCAAATAATCGAAATTACAAATTAAAATAATACGACAAATTCGTAATATTTGTACACTAGTCGCGTTCATCTCGCGTTTCTGATACTGTGTTTCCGCGTAACGGTCACGTAGGTGTGCGCCTGTGCATATACATTGGCAGTGTGAAACCTACCTTAACTGGTTTAGCTAGCCCAACGCGATTAAAACGAAGCGGAAGCGTCTACCGCACGACAGACACTGTCACTCTGTATATATAACACAGCGTCAGCAAAGCGGCCTTGTGGACCAGTTTAACATTGTGGACGTTCCCGCTGCGCGTCTTACGTCCCACCAGCTTGACGCTCGTTTGGCTGAAGCTTAACATCAATTTTGTCTGCCCTTGCAGTCAGCTACACGGTAAAGTCCAAAGATTTGCCCGATTAACATAACTAACCTTTTCGTGTCTCAATAAAGTTTGTCTTAAATACTGGTATTTTTTTACAAATAAAGAAACATTAAAACGTCACATTTATTTAGATTGTGATGTAGGTAGTTT
Source organism: Calephelis virginiensis (assembly GCA_002245475.1). NCBI lineage: Eukaryota > Metazoa > Arthropoda > Insecta > Lepidoptera > Riodinidae > Calephelis > Calephelis virginiensis. The sequence continues at coordinate 168,263 of NJDC01003015.1, forward strand.
ATTCAAAAATGCTCTCTATATCAAAGTTTTGTTTTAATACTGAATCTGATAAATCCTGTTTATTGACGTAGACTCGCACGAACGTGTTATATTCGGAGCTGCGTTTGATGAATGGTGCATTCAATCCTCGAAGGCGATGAAGAGGGAATTTCACGAGACAGGACAGCATGCAGCGCTCAGCTACTTTGTAACTAAAAAAAAATGGGTAATAAAGAGAGAGATTACAAACCGACCTCTTGGAAACAAGCGCTTAGGGCGAACCAAGACAAGTCAATTTAGTGAAAAATCGATCCTCAGACAAACTTAAGCCCGTCATATTGAGTACTTACTTACATAAATAAAAACTAGGTACATAAAATTAGATACATACAGAAAAGTGTATAAAAATCTATTCTTAGAAAAACTACGGCGCTTATTAAGAAAAAGTAACGACATACATAGATACATATCTTCACGCCAAGTCCCTTAGGAAGTAGGCAGAGAGCATGGAGTGCCAGACCTCACGAACCTGATAAACCTGTCGGGTTTCCTCCTCATTCACTACCCTTTTCATAAAAACACGCCGGTTTCGGAGACGCTTGACACCATCCTCGGATAATATCCGATTGATCTGATCATGGCATGTCCACCTTAGTCTCCCCGGGTACCTACATCCATCCACATTCGCATTGTATATCTGCTTTGTCAATCTTTCATCTGTCGTTCTTTCCACATGACCGAACCAACGGAGCATGCCCTTTAGCATTTTAACACCAACATTTTCTTTCAATCCCACTCTTTCTTGGACCTTACTGTTACGAATGCGGTCAGCGAGCGTTACGCCACAGATTTTCCGTAGCGCTCTCATTTATCCTACTTTCATGCTTTTTCTGACATACCCAACAGTCGCTTCCATACAATAACGTTGGGATAAGCACAGAATTATGCAAAGCGAGTCTAGCTTTTTGACTCGAAACCTCGAAAAAATTAACAATATTTAGGTATATATTTCAATAATGACTATTTGAGCGTGACCTATGAAAATGAACGAATTAAAAAATTGCCCAAAAAATGACTTCGAACTACTTGAGCGTCATTGTTTCTTATAATTTAGAAGGAAATACAGCTGCTAAAAACTCGAGGTACCTGAGAATATTTCTCACTCTGCGTCTTTCTTTCCTTCTCATTTGATTGATTGGCAGATTAACAACATTCGTCTATAATAGTTTTAAATTAGCATTAAGGCGATTAAGACCTCAATTTATCTAAGCCCAGCGGGGCTATTTATCAGCGGGGACAACAAATTCAAAATATGTCATTTGACAACTATTTGATGTACACTTTACCCAGTGATAAAAAAGTATCTTCACGCTCATATCCCCGAAGAGGTAGGCAGAGGCACAACCAAGGTTGTGGGTGACAAGCCGAAGATACTGTCCCACAATGTGATATGTGGCAAGCCTATCGCCAACCGGGCACATATCCTATCGCGAGCAACAATTTTTTTTATTAGAAAATTGGAAAAACCTAATTTTCCTTTGTTGCCCGACCCGGGATTCGAACCCGGGACCTCATGCAATCAAGTCCAATAACTGAACCGCTAGACCACAGAGTGATCATCACTAAAAAGGTACTGAATAGTTCCGGTGCCCATGAGTATACCGCTCGTCAAGTTTACTATACCTACTCCCTACCGTCTCTGTAGATTGTTCGTATGGAAACTTTGAACAGCGCCTCCTTTGGTAACTAAGAGAATAAAACTGTTAGACCAAAAGGCATAAGTGCTATAAAGTTAGTTGTGTCAATTACCGAACGTTATATTATTATACACTCATACTTACTCATACTTAATTGTAAAACTTAACATAGGTACGTAGGTACTTAATATTTTTTTAATTTAAGGCTTACTTTTAACTAATATGTTATGTCACGCATGTGAAATTAAATATGTAACGCATTGGACACTGCAAACATAACATTTTGGGCATCGATACATAGCGTATTTAAGCGACTTTTGGCTTGTTTTTTTTATGCGACAACGCAATGAATAAGCATTTTTCTCTGTCGATGGTAATGAAGAGACACTCGCGGCCTAAAAATATCTACGCCCATATCCCCAAAGAGGTAGACAGACGTACCAACCAAGAAAGTAAAGTACACTAAAACTACTTAGTACAGAAGAGGAATCAGGCGCCACGACTAGCTGAAGACACCAAGTCCCACGATGTGATAGGTGGCAAACCTTTGCCAACCGCGCACATATCCAATCCCGTACTACGTTGTTTTATTAGAAAATTATTAAAACACATGTTCTTTTCGTTGCCGGGCCCGGAGACCTCATGATATCAAGTCAACAACCGGATCTAGACCACAGAGGCGATTTATCGTGGCCAATAGGCAATCCTACTTCCTACTGATGTTATAAATGGGAAATTTTGTATGTTTGTTACACCTACCCGCAAAAACTGCTGAATCGAATTTCATGAAATTTGGCACACACAAAGGTAAACTTGGATTAACACATAGGATAGTTTTATCCAAAAAATTTTTTTTCTGTGGGACCATTAACCACGCGGCCCCGCATGTAACAGCTAGTATTATACACTTATGCTTCGTTATCCTGAAGCCTGGGTGAAATTAAATGGAGTGGAAATTATTTATTTTCGGATTATGTGTTAAAAAGTTATAAAAACAACTAAGCTTTCCAATATATTCTACCACAATGCTATGTACAAATATGTGAATGATGGACCTATTGTTTTATTATTATTGTGCAATTCTACCGGCTAACCTATGCTCCGGACAGGAACAAGATACTGTCATTATGCGGCAGGAATAGGTGAGGCATTGTATCCATACCAAATTGCTGCATAACCTCTACTGGTCTAGTTGGTAATTGCTCTTAAGTGTTTGTTTGCGAAAATAAATATTTTTGGGCATTTTCAAACTGATAAGTTGCAATACTTAAGATTTACACAATTCAGATAAAGCGTGATCTTTGTCTTGGTTACCATACATCTTCGGTGTCCATGCAGCGCGTATTTCTTCGGATCATGAAATTTCTCAGCTTGTTGCAGTTGCAGGATTATAAGCAAATTTTTTCCATATCCCATATCTTCGAAGAGGTAGACAGAGGCTCAACCAGGGCACCCACGACTAGCCGGAGACACTAAGTCCCATAGTGTGATAGATGGCAAGACTATCGCCAACCGGGCACATATCCAATCGTGAGCAATTATATTATAAGCTAACTTATAATAAACTTATATAAGATAACTTGTAATAATAAGCTTACTATAATAATTGTAAGCTAACTTACTCAAAGGGGTTGATACAATCCATCCTTATTACTTTGTAACCTTGATCCTTTGCTTGAGCTATGGCCTTCTCAGTGAGCATGACAGCCAAGCCCATTCGGCGAAACTCTGGTAGAATTGTTAGCATCTTCACCTTAAAACAAAGCTGAGTAGTCCCGATGAAGAATATTTCGGAAAGTATTTCGTATCCTTTTTTAATGTGATCAGATAACGAGCACGGATATGACTGTGGCCTATAGACACCATAGATCTTGTGGCAGTGTAAAGGTAACAAAAATATTGCCAACGACTTGTCCAATCCTAAGCATTCTTTTTATAAGAAACGTTTAAAAAAAATAATTTGTGTTCTGCTTTTCCCGAACGAACACTTCTTTAATTTTTTACTGAAGTTTTACACAAAGTTAAATTAAATTTTTGCTAAGTTTATCATGTCCATCTCGCTTTGACGCACACTTTAACATAATATATATAAATACGAGTTTACCACAAGTAAAGCCCACTCTACTTCTACCTACCATAAATAGTTATCAGGCCTTTTTTAATGATTGCCACATTAGCTAAACGTTTGTTAGATATGTATGTTTAAAATCATTTTTAATTATATGGTAGATGTTTTTTTCAATCACTTAAATATTTAACTTTTTTTTAATTCCCGACAGAAAAAGAGGGTTGTTGTAAATTTAACGTCTATGTCTGTGTCTGTCTGTAGCAATATAACTTTTATACGAATGGACCGCTTTTTTGTTTGAAAGCTGACGGGACCTTTTTATTCTTAGCTACATTACATTTACCTACAGTCTTATTAATAAATGTGGACTGAGATAGGAGTAAAATTTTGTTGATATTGTAGTCTTTATCATACTGTAATGAAGACTGATACCAGGCTGGACCTTGAAGTACTTTACTCCGTGTTTATTAATAAGACGGTTAAGGTGTTAATAGTATATTTAAAATATTAGATTATGCTCATACAACAGTAACAGTTAAAATAGGCAAGTACGTATCGAATAGATTTTCATTAAAAAATCATCACCCATTAACTATAGGTATCTATATTAAATTTCATCAAAATCGATGTTTAATTTTGTTTTCAAATGTTTAACTGTGATAGCGTAAAAACAGGACTTTCGCATTTATAATATTAGTACGGATATTAAATCCATTAGTGGCGTGATTGGTATTTGTTAGCGAGTGCAATTGTTTAAGTGTTGATTATTACCCACCTATTGGGTAGGTATATGTATTGGATGCAAAATGCCTTACCTCAAATACTTTCGATTGATTATATAATTCCCACAGGTTCGGCGTTTCTTGAAGTTTTGCAGTGAAATTTAAGAAGTCCTTTGTATTTGGATCCTAAAAACAACACTTTTATTTTGTAAATTGCAATTATTACAGACCATAATACCGTAACTTTTAAACTATGATTCGTCAGCCACCTTCCAGTCACTGTAGTATAAATATATTTACACTGTGTCACAGTTCTTGCATAGGGTCCTTGTCATCAAGTCCTCATTGATAGATCTAATTAACACGAATAAGTAGGTAGGTATAACGAGTTTAAACTCGATGGACTTATGCGTTCAAGGAATACGTCTCGTATTTCCTTCATCACTAGATCAGCTCAGTTTTACCAACATTCGTTAGTGGTTTTACTGTAAGGTCTCAATTACTCACAAATGTTCAAAAGTAAATTAATTCCCATAGTGCGTCTAATATCGATTCCCATGCTTACAAATGACCATTTCGACCACGTCAGCTTTCAAATAAAAAAAAGAGTGTGTGTACTCATGTACGCACGTAAGAAGTTATACTTCTTTGGCGTAACAAT
>NJDC01003015.1:181566-193541 GCA_002245475.1 Calephelis virginiensis
GCAATGCTTCTCTATCACTCTATCTTCTACTTTTAACTTTAATTCTCAATACGTGTTTTCGCTCCGCAACATAGTAGGGAAGCATCTGGCAGTTGGTCAGAAGGTTTTCTGCGGTTTTGTGGATCTCGAAAAAGCGTTTGATAGGGTTGTACGTAAGGAACTTTGGGACATTTTGCCAGATTATGGGATAGTCGGCCCCTGCTACGTGCGGTGCAGTCAATGTATTTAGACTGTAAAGCATGCGTGCGGGTGGATGGAAACATATCGCCTTGGTTTGATGTTAATATTGGCGTCATGCAAGGTTGTGTGTTGTCAGCACGCTTGTTTATCTTATATTTGGACAAATGTTTTCAAAGGTTAAGACCATTGAATGTGGGAATGCGTATGGGTGACCAAGTGGAGAACTGCCTGCTTTATACAGATGATGCTGTACTTTTAGGCTCTACACCATCTGAGTTGCAAACACTGGTCACAGTTATGGAAAGAGATTGTAAAGAAAGGGGCTTACATTAGAATGCAATGAAAACCAAAATAATGGTGTTTGAAAGAGACGTAGCCAGAACGGATGTAAGAGTTCTGGTTGATGATGTAGTGCTGGAACAAGTGAATTAAATTGTATATCTTGATTGTGCTTTTAGCAGGGATGGAAGGTACACCGCGGATGTAGAGAGGAGAGTGAGTGCAGGGAATAGTGTGAATGGAGCGTTGGGTAAGCTATTCCAAAGCAAGGTTTTGAGTCAAAAAGCGAGTCTAGCTTTTAGCTTTGTATAATTCTGTGGTTATTCCAACGTTATTGTATGGAAGCGAGAGTTAGGTATGTCAGAAAGAGCATGAAAGTAGGATAAATGCAGTCGAAATGAGAGCACTACGGAAAATCTGTGGTGTAACGCTCGCTGACCGCATTCGTAACAGTGAGATCCGAGAAAGAGTGGGATTGAAAGAAAGTGTTGGTGTTAAAATGCGAAAGGGCATGCTCCGCTGGTTAGGTCATGTGGAAAGAATGACAGATGAAAGATTGACAAAGCAGATATACAATGCGAATGTGGATGGATATAGGTACCCGGGGAGAATAAGGCTGACATTTCACGATCAGATCAATCGGATATTATCCGAGGGTGGTGTCAAGAGTCTTCGAAACTGGCGTGTTTGTATGGAAAGGGGTATGAATGTGAAGGAAGCAAGACAGGTTTGTCAGGATCGTGAGGTCTGGCACTCGATACTCTCTGCCTACCTCGTAAGGGACTTGGCGTGAAGATATGTATGTATGTAGGTTCTCAATACGATACGACTCTCACGCTTCTTACTCTTTTTATTAAGGAGATGTAAGAATTTTAGAATTCTTATTATTTGTTCTCTGTTCTATTTTTCTTCTCTTTTCTTGTGTGAAAAAATATCTGTACTTAGCACTTTTCATTTATGATTTCTAAGATTCTCTGTGGTCTAGCAATCCAGGTGTTTGACTTAACTTCACGAGGTCCCGGGTTCAAATCCCGGGTTGGGCAAAAAAAATGAAATGTAGTTTTTCCAATTTTCTAATAAAAAAATTGTTGCTCGGTGTTGGATATGTGTCCGGATGGCGATAGACTTGCCACCTATCACATTGTGAGACTTAGTGTCTTGGGCTCGTCGTGGGTTGTGCCTCTGTCTACCTCTTCGGGGATTAGGGGGTGAAGATACAGACTTTTTAAGAAATGTCTTACTTTGTACAACACCCTTGTAGAATCAATTACTTCTAAGGATATTTCTACACGGATGTGATTAGGGGAGCTTCAATAAAGAAACGTTGCTGCTTATTTCTTGAAGGTCGTCAATGCAACTATGAAGTCGTGCTGTTGCATATGATCATGTGCTGCTGTAATTCTTGAAATTAATATCAGTGATGCACTAGCTCGTTTGTCTACTCTTATGAAAATATGTAAAAGCAATCCCAATATGTCTTGAAGACAAAGAGGTCTTTGTTTTCTACGATTGAAGTTTTTCAATTCCGAAATAAGCTGCCAGAGAGATTCGTGGTGAGAATGACGTCATCAACTAATGCACTATCCGACCTCATCAGTAAGGTAAGGCTGACAATAATTACACCTGCCAAGACGAGATGCGCCTTTCATTATTAAAAATTGTACGTATGTGGTATAAGGTGACCGTGCTTTCTGTCAAGAAGCCGGATAATTTTATTTGTTTTAGAAATAAATATTCTAAACTGTTAAAGTTCTAGCACTCACTGTTTGGAGATACTAGGGCGCAAAAAGTAATTCAGCTAGAGAAAACTAAGGTTAAAATGTTTATAAAATGAATGCAAAGAAATAAGGAGATTTCCTGATAATAAGAGATACATAACACATATCCAAGGGGTTAATGATTTGTTGCCAATCCTAACTGACGGTAAGCTTCCTACATACACATTACACATGTTAGTTAGTTTAGCAAATTGTATGGTAGCAGAGTTTTCAAAGCTGGAACACAATAGTTACGAGCCATGGAAGAAATGTGTAATGCTGGATACAAATCAAGCAAACAAAAGCGCACGTAGGAACTTTGTGTTTTCCGTTAGGCTGTAAACCGCAACAGAGTGAATAATTTTATAAGGCTGTACATCATAAAAGAGCGATTGTTTTTTTTATTGGTTTTATTGGTTTGATTACACGCTGCATTATACCAAAAGTAGCTCCTCGTTGAACTAACATCTTATTTTTCGACTCTCACGCAAAGGATTTATATGCAAGAATTAAAAACATTTCAACAAATACAAAGGCAAAAAAATAAATATACAAATTTCTATTGCTTTAATTTAAAAACACATTTTATTTCAGTTCTCTAAAACTCTTTACATTTTTATTACAAATCTCAAGTCCCGAACTGGTATATCAATTATCGAGCATTTTTATTTATTTTTTGATTAATTAATAATATAACCAGATCAAAACAAAATTTAACATATTTTCGACTGATTTTTAATTTAATTTGTACAGGACATTTTTATAAAGACAAACCGTGTGGTCACATTAGTTGAATCTGGCTTTACATGGCTATATTCAGGTGTCATATAAAACGGAGTTCATTTTACCTATCAGTTTTTCGTTCAAACAGTAAGAGATGACATGCTGCAGCGATTCTTTTTAACCAACTTTGAAAAATGAACATTATTTAGTATTTCAATTTTTTTATGTCTTAAGCGATTTCTCCGGCATTCCTGATTTTTTTTGTAAGAACATTGCCACTAAATCTGGATCAGATGATGGAATCGCAGGATAATACTTGATGTTAGTTCTTAAATGTTTCATTTAATGTTGGATCTTGTTAGTTTTTAGTTATTAATCAATTTGTATAGGAATATTAACCTACCTTTCTACAAAAGGAACTATCAAATTCCATTAATTAGTGAAACAAATATACCTACAAAAATAATAAAAACTAGCCACCCTGGCGAAATTTGTTCCGCCCTTTAAGTATGTATAAGAAAAATAAAAATGTTGTTTTTTCTAGTTTTCTCGCAATTTTTCCCTTTTTCTTGTCTTGTAAATCGTCCCTGGACTTGAACAAATAAATTAAAATTAAAATAAGTCAAATCGGTTTAGCCGTTTTCGAGTTTTATCGAGACAAACGAACAGCAATTGATTATATACTTATACTAGCTGACCGAGCAAACTTCGCATCGGTTAACTTTAATGCTTCGATAGTAGCGCAGTCTGCCGGACCCAATATGAAACATTCCAAATTCAACGACTACTTACAAATAAAAAAAATTAAAAAAACGTTTTCCAGAGGATAAAATTGTGAATCTAAGCCATTCTCGAATTCCCTTGAATACACACAAAAAAGTCATCAAAATCGTTACAGTCGTCTAGGAGTTGTTCAGTCAAACAAACGAACACAAGAATTATATATATTAAGATATAGAAGATAGACGTAGATAAACGTTCAGATGAATAATCTCGTCCGTTTGGAGCCGGTTAAAAATACATTACTTAAAAATAAAGACTATAGCAGCTGCTGGTAGATTTAACATCTTTCGGTTTATATGTGTTGAAACCTGGATTTTGATAACACTTTTTCCTCCCTCCCTAACTTATAGTCAGAGGAATAGGCAAGGCAGCATTACCACCATTAGTATATCACCTGTTCCGATAGACTGAAATTAAATTGTCACATCAACCCACTATGATTAACACTATTTGTATTAAAAGTAATAGAAAAGGCCCACTTAAAGTATAAAATCAACAAAAGTTTCAAACACGAAACACCAAATGAAAACTTATTTGATTCGGTGTATGTAGATTGTAGAATTACATACGTTTACGTAACGTATAACTCTTCTCTAATTTGTATAAAAACCGAGTATCTAAAGCCTTTGCATTTCATAAAACAAAAGAGCATAACAATGGAAAATGGAAACTTTTTTTGGCTTAATAACAATGGAGTCTAGGTGAACGTGAAATAGACATATTTTGGTCGTAGGGCTGACTTCAGCTCTACGTTTTCTAGGTGTTCCCTTACAAAATAACATAGTTGAATTGCTTAAATGCTTCAAATGGATCTCAATCCAGAAAAAAAATATGCCTCTTTAAATGAACGGGTGGTAATATTTTTGCGCACTACTAAGCTAGTAGTTATACATACATTTATGACAAGTAAGTTCAGAAACATAATATATTTATTCGGATACCTATTTAAGTAATTAGTTTCGTAGTACACTTGTAGTGTTTTTAGTAAACAAGCATATATTTTAATTACTTTAGTATTTGATTAAGTTGTAGGTATAATCCAGGGTAATTATTTGTCATCATGGATATTTTGAGCTGATTGGGACCATAAAAGACTATAAATGCTTCCGGTGGATAACTGTAAGTTGTAGGTAATTCCTTAAACCTCAATCCGATTTCACCATCTTGTGGTAGAAATTAACTGTCTTAGCGCCCCTTGCATATTCCTGGCTTAAATATTTAACTCAGAGTTAGCTTCTAACTCGGGTTAAATTTCTTTATATTTGACAGTTTGATTCAATATAAACGTTAACCCAGGGACGTGCAAATGGCCCTTATACAGGTTGTCACGTCCTGACAAAAATATGTACTTATTTCAGTAATCGTAACGACGTTTGTAAAAACTCCTACTGTCTTAAAACATACACTAAGCTCAGAGTAAAGTTAAATTTATGTTGTAGTCTGTATCACAATGTGATAAAGACTATAATACCAGGTTGAAACTTGGAGTAGGTGCTTTAGTCTATGTATAACAATGAGACGGATAAAGGTTAGTAATTTCATTTTCTTTAACTTTTAAACTTAAACTTTTTCGTAGATTTAAACTAATCTTAAACCTTCAGCGCTGGTTTATACCAGCGAAGCCGCATGACTACGTATGTAGTATTAAAATAACAAAGATATTATTTATGTGTCCTTTGCACTGGAATGTTAAAGAATCTGGATTTTGGTAGGAAACAGTTAAATATAATTTGGCAGCCCTATTTCGTCTAGTATTCGTATGACGAAGGTATAAGTATAGATTTGGGTGTGGTAAATTGATCACTATGGTCCTAAATATGTATCTACAGCATGATAGGGTGGATATGGCTACATCATTTTGAAAACAGGATTTAAACAAAACCCTGTCTGTCACTGACACGAGCCGGGAAACCAGAAGAAAATGAATTTTATCAATTCTAATAAAAAATATGACATGTCCAAGAATTGGATATATGCCTGGTTTTAGATAGGCTGTCTAGGTACCTATCACATCATCATCATTATCATCATCAGCCGGAGGACGTCCACTGCTGGACATAGGCCTCCCCCAAAGAGTGCCACAAGTCACGGTCACCAGCCGCTTATATCCAGCGACTCCCCGCGACTTTGACCAGGTCATCAGTCAACCGGGTGGGAGGTCGTCCAACACTACGTCCTCCGGTATGGGGCCGCCAGTCGAGAACCTTACTTCCCTATCGGTTGTCGGTTCTGCGAGCAATGTGACCTTTCCATTGCCACTACAGCTTGCTGATTTTCTGGACTATGACGGTTACTCTCGTTCTCTTACGGATCACCGAATTACGGATCATATCTTGCAGAGAAACACCTAGATAGCTCTCTCCATAGCACGCTGTGCGACTCTGAGCTTATTTAAAAGGCCCACATTTAAGGGCCAAGTCTCAGTTCCATATGTCATCACCGGTAACACACACTGGTACCTATCACATTGTAAGACATAGTCTACTCGGCTAGTCGTCGGTGTCTTGGTTATTGCTCTGCCTATTTAATTATCTCTAATATTATAGTAGGGGAGCCCGCGATGCTAAATGTGTAGTAACTCCAGCGTCATTGGGGCCCATTGCACTTTGTCAATTAAATAGTGGAGAGTAAAAAAGTTCATGTAAGGTTTTTCTTTTTAGCGGTGCGTTAAGTATCTAGAAGCTAAAATAGCAATTTCAGTCACTTGATCATAGCCGAACTCATCAGATATTAATAATATATATGACTAATGTGTCTCCGACAGAAATATGTCAATCAGACAGATTGCTGTAAAGGATAATTAGCACATATAACTTGGTTTTTGAAAGTTTCTGAAACTCCTACTCCCGTACGTCTTGTCCAAATCATCAGAAAATTCAAACATGGACTTATTGGCATGCAATAAGCTCGCCATACTTTAATCTGACATGCGCGAGTATATTTTCAAGCCAAAAAAAATTAGACAGACAACCCTACATACGCGTCTCTATGTAGAGATTTGATACATAATGGAGGTGTTCAACAATGGTACAGGGTATCTCCCATATCTTAATCTGACGCGCCTGAGTAAGCCAAAAAATCCCCTCTTGGGCTCCCCTACTATTATATTATCTGCCTAATTAAAGTTAAAATATCGGTAAGAAGTTATCGTCAAAGATATGTAACATTTTAAGTTCTTATCATACAAACATTGCCTTGTTACTTTCTAATAAGTAGGTTACGTAACTTCTACAAATGTTTATTCTAAAAGTAGTTAGATTTGAGCATCTAAAATATACATTTATTAAGGTCCTATCTGTATCCGCGACTTCGTTCGCGATTGTCTGCAGTAAACACTAAATACAATTTGATTAAGTAAATCTATATTAATCAATATAGCCTTACGTTATATTAGTATTGTTAGACATTATTCATACGTTGAATAAACTAATTCTTTTTATTGTCTCTTATTTTTTGATATTATTGATGTCCCATGTGTGAGTTAGAGTACTGTAGCATTTTGGCACAATATTTACATAAAAAAATTAAAGTATTAAACTTGCTATGTTTTTTATTCATCTAAATTCATGTGACACTAGTTGCCCTAAATCTGAATGCCTTTAGACTTACTTTCAAATTAAACGGGTTATACCTTTTCACCATGTTATTTAACAGACATTGTTACTTGCTGTCAAGTGTCTTGTGTCAATTAAGCCAAACTTCATACAAAATTCGGGTTTGCTATATGTTTATGGAATATGTTTATATATGTATGTTTATGGAAGATCTGTCTTTTATTACGAAGTATTTATATTATACTCTTTGTACTGTAGTCTTTGATGTGAGTCCTGCTCTCAGTTAGCCGATTTTATTTTTTTATTGACATTAAGTAAACAAGAACTTCAGACTGGCATACCTACGTAATTACCTAAAAGCAATCAATCTCGTTTCGATCGCTGATCACTAATTTTGTACATAATTATCTTACGGATTTAAGGAAGAAAGTTATTTGCTTAGATTTACGAAATTTGGTTTTCATAAATTATAAAAAAACATACGCACTCATATTGATAAAAAGATGTGCTTTTTAAACATGGTATTATTTTTTTTAATTGGTAAACAAAAAATTATATGTTTGTATGTGCTGGTGGTCACGAGTATACTTAAATGTTTTTTTATTCCATCGTATTATCCATCCTATTGTGTCCGTCCAGGTGTATCTCCGGAGACGTCAATTCGGACACAGCGACTGCTTTCGCGTTGTCCGGCCGGCCAATACTGTACACGCCGACGAAATAGTTTTGATACACAAGTGTATTAGGTATCTAATAAATAAATAATTTAAGATTAGTAAACCTGCATTCTTTTTGAAGATAAGTTTCTTTCCTTTTTCTTGTATTGTATTCGATTTTGCTGGTGTTGTATATCGAAAGTAGTTAAATATAACTAGGAACTGAAAAAAGTAAAAGAAAAAAAATACGTTTCACTAAAATTTTAGCTGTTTGTTTACTTGTTTTTTTTTTCTAAGTCAAATTTAAAAAGTCAGGTATTGTAGATGTAGATATTGAAGTTGAACATATTGATAAAATTGAGCACCTATGTTGTGCCAACTTTGCAAGACACGTTCATTCATTCACATTCTGATTCTGATGATGACGTATTTCTATAAATTTATGATTTTTACTTAATGTCTGTAGTATGTATTAAAAAAATAATTTCATATCCATGTAAACTGTTCTTGTACAGATTTTTTTTCTAAGTTTTAACTTAGATTTTAGTATGAATAGTTCCTTCTTCTAATATAACTTGAAGTAATGTAAGTGTACACGGCTCACTAAGGCCTTAAAAGAAAGTTTTTTTGTTGTATGTTAATCGATTTTTCTGTCATTTCTGAACCGAATGTCATTTTTGGCGTTGAATTTTGAGCGTATTTTGTCATTGTAAAAATATGTAATACTATTGAAAATACCATAGAAAACAAGGTCATTTTTCACTGGTGAAAGTGTAGCTAAAACACTTTTTTTTTTCAAAGATTAGTCCCATTGCCACATCGTTCAGATCTTGTACTAGAATCCCGGGGAAGTCGACGAACACAAAAATTGTGTATTTAACTTACACACTTACATACTTATTGGTATCGAATATTTTAATAATCGGTAATATTCTAAAATCGGATATTTTGCAGCCTTACCGCGCTTAAATTTTTTATTGCTTTTATATGAATTTGCATTGCGATACGAAGTATTTATCCAAGTATCAAATTTCACCATCCACCTATACTGGCCACTCGGCGACTTGGGCAGTTTCTTCCATTCGGCCCTGAATTCACAACTAATTGTGGCATTAAACAATAGAACCTCTTAGCAATGCGAGTAACGCGCTTCGCCATTGTGCCTAATGTACAGACGTTTCACATTGCACATTCAAAGAATAAAATTTTTGCGAGAAATTGTTCGGAACTGCTGAAAAGCGGGATGCAAATACAGGTAATGATGGTCCAAACTATTGTTGTTGCTTAACATTCGTATGTATGGAAAAATCAAATTTTTTGTTTCAACGTTTTTTGTTTTACTCGGAGAGTTTACTTCTGGAATGGTTGCCATTTTATAGAAAATCTCCCTTTCCTCTCGTACAATCTCTCTCTCTCTTGTGAATGAATGAATTCCGTATATTATTAAATAATAAATAATAATAAATATCCCTGGACAAGTTACACAAGAATCTAACCCAAAAGTAAGCAAATTATATGCTTGTGTAATGGGTGTTAGTCAACGATATTAATACATAGAAATACTTAAATAGATACCAGAATATATTTAATAAACACCCAGACCCGGAAAAATAGACATCTAAATGTTCATCACACCAATGCCAGCACCCGTCGGGAATCGAACCCAAGCCTCGCGGTTTGTCGATGTAGTTAGTCGTGTATGCTAGCCACTCGACCAACGAGTTATTATTTTATACTATAGCGTTTACTCCAAGAACATATCTAGATTGAAATCTAATTTAATTGCCTATTATTGCCTACTTACCTATTCTCAAACATTTAATTTATTTCTTATTATTGAAAAGTTTTAACTACAATTTCAATTAAATTTATTTTATTATTTGGTTGTTGAATATAATTAAATACAAAATTCTTTCGAAATTTTCAATAACCATTAATATTTTCTAAAGTTGTGGAAGAGTGCAGAGCAGGCATTCCCACTCTTGCTTCCATAGTCAGTGGTTGGCACTGTCGTGTTTCAGTCTAAAGGATAGCCGGTAGACATGCTCATCAAGCCCAATATCCAGTACACAGAACATTGATGCACCTATACCAGATTATCATCAGAAAAGCCCTGTGCCTGTTCACTGTTTTACTACATAAAAAAATAGTTTTAAGGTTTCGTAACAGATTGTTGTTTTAAAAATGCAGCTTGTATTAAAAGGTTTCGCATGTTACTTACCAATTAGAAATACTTATTTCTCTATTCCTTCTGGCTTAACGTTCGGTGTTAGTTTATCACTTTTATATTTTTTTGCGTGGATGTGAGCGTCTGCTGTTGCTCAAGCTTAACAAATTAGTTAGAATCTTTCGTATTCGCATGTTGTTGTAGCCTAATTGTAGTTCAATTTCACTAAACTGAAATTCAATCATGTATTCTCTCGATCCCGCCAAAGCATTACCCTGATTTTTTTTAGTGGCAACAATTGTATCATAACACTAATTTCTTCATGTATACTTCACTTGTGCATTTTAACTGAACAAAATTGTACAAAATTCACAAAAATCGATCAATTTTACAATATTTGATGAAAATTTTCAGTTTTTCGTATTTATTATATTTAATGCACGAAATATAATAAATACGAAAAACTGAAAACTTTTAAGCTCTTGATGACGCCAAAATTCCACTAGAATATATTTATTTTTAGAATTCAAGTAGCCAAGTGCGAGTCTGACTCTGGTCTGGTTGTTTGTTTGCTTTCCAATATCACAAAAAAAATATGAATGACAAAGTTAGATTAGTGGTTTTTGAAAATGAGCTTTATTTCAAATTACATATTCAAATTCAATCTATATCTTGTTCAAATTATTTGTCACGTGTTATTTCTTAACATTTTTTGTTTTCATATTTTTGACGTTAGACTTGCGGAGAAAAAACATTTTTCCACGTTTTCAACTTTTAAACCACTGCTTTGAGGAAAGAAAATATCTATAATTACCCCGATATAGGATCTTAAGTGTAGATATTCTTGTCTAGTGTGGTTTTGGATTAAGGTGGCTGTAAAATACCTACTAGAGACTTAAAACATTTACTTATCTTAACAGACAGATATGTTAAATCTCGTATCTCGTAATATGATAAAACGTAACAAAAATTGCTTGATTTATTTTCCCCCATGCTTTTTTTATACAAGAGAAAGCAAACGAGCAAGTGGGTGACCTGATGGAAAGTGATCACCTCCGCCCACGGACATCCGCAACGTCAGGAGTATCACAGATGCGTTGCCGACCTTTAAGGACCTTTAAGGATGTTGGACCGGTTCCTCTGTCGAGACTAGACCAACTGGCCCCTGCCAGGTAGGAGTCAAATTGCTACGCAGCACTGTAACATCTATGGTATTTAAAGGCCACGGTCATGTTTTACCATCAGGAGAGATGTGTACTTGTTTGCTTTCTATTTTCATAAATAAAAATAAAAAATGTTAAGTGGGTACGAATTTCTTAGGTATACACATAAACATGCAAACATAAGTTATGAGTAAATACATAAAGGCTCACTTGCACGTTTCTGGGTTAAATTTAGTTACGGGTCAAATTGTCAAATACGTATTGGTTTAACCCTATGTTAGAAGCTAACTCCAAGATAAATGCTTAACCCAGGATCGTGCAAGTGGCTCAAAGAGTAATTTCAAAATAGATGCTGAAATTCTTAGACAGTAACATCTAATAAATACAACAAGTAGTTACGACGGGACGTTCTCTCATTTGAAATATATCACACAAAACATTTTTTCCATTTTACTCACTAAAATCAGTGAACGATTGAGCAGATAGGTAGATACGTCACTTACGGGTTGCGTATTTTTTTAATGTTAGAGTTAAAAGCCGTAAATCTAATGGTAAAACCTACCTACTCGTCTACTCTAATATTAATTTATATTCTAAAAATTATGTGTATTAATAAATAATCATGTAATCTCAAAACAAACAAAAAACAGTGTGTAAATAGTAAATCGTGAATAAATAATTAAAAACCTATTAAATATTTGCACACCACAAGT
>NJDC01003018.1:0-17020 GCA_002245475.1 Calephelis virginiensis
GTTGAAAACTGGATACTGACTACTGGGATTCCCAGCATAAATCAACACTAATACGATGATGAAGATAATAAAATTAATTATTTTTAAATATAAGTTGTAACTAGTCCATGCTCTCAGTTTGCGACATTGTTTAATTCATCTTCTTGTGCTATGATTTAAGAGTAAGTTATTTTTTTTCGATTTCCAGTTCAAAAAATCATCTTATGCCAACATAGTCTCCCGGGATTACATAAGTGCCCGGTTAGCGACAGATTTGCCTCCTATCATGTTGTGAGACCAATGCCAGTTTTCACCAGAGATTCCTAAACTATACCCTAATGCCTGGTTCCTAAATTCAAGAAACGAGTCGTTTTTCTTATGAATGGTAGTAAAAAACGAATAAAAGTTCTAACTCCTGTCGTTCGTTATTGACTGTTAACTCGAAACATTTTCTGTAACTATGAGCACTTTCCCACTTTTGGGCAAACTACTAATGGTTATACTAACGGATTATGGTTCGTTGATTATAGGAACCAAGCTTTTGAGAGATTCCGCACTACGCCCGATCCAAATCCACTAAAATATGGACTGTAGAACTATTTCTATGGTAATTCACGCACTAAATTCGATCTCTGTCATCCGATTTGTCTTTATAGAATATCCATTCCGGAGAAGATTTTTGACAGGACAATCACCAAAGTAGCCGTAGTATTATTTGTAGTAACGCTCACGCACTTCGACCGAGTAAAAGCCGAGCTGCGTACGAGCAGAGAGGCAGCAGAGTGCAGCTGGGTGATGTGAAGCAGCAGGCATCCAGTGTATGTAAAATAAGTGTCTATAAAGGAAAAGAGGTTGCTCTTTGCCAGTTTCCTATGGAAACTACCACAATCCATGAGTGTAAACTATTTATTATATATATATATATATATATCTAATGCAAGCTGGTTACAAGGAGTGGTCAATAAATAAGAATGAGTTAACAATATTTGGAAATGACATAATGTATAATGTTGGAAGTGTAACTTCCAGTAGTGATATAATTTCATGAAGGATAATATCTGTAGAAATGAATAAATGAATGAATGAAAATGAATTTTCCCCGTGTTGGTCCGGGCTCATTTGCATAATAAACCATCTGCCTTCCTGCCAGGCAGCTCATAACAGGCGAGCATAGGCTTACCGTCACTAACAGCGTGAAATCTGACTAGGTGGCAGAGTTTCGCAGCGACTCACCCGGATTGGTACCACCGTCTTACATATTCCTGCTGCCATAACGTCATGACGTGTTCCGGTTTGGAGGGTAAGGTAGCCGGTAAACTTACTTTTGCTCGAGGCCTAACATCCCTGCCTCAGGTTGGCAACGCACCATTACCACCTTGGTGTCTTTAGGCGGAGTGAATTACTTACGATCAGGAAATCCGTCTGCTTGTTTGCCTTCCAATATCATAAGAAAATGAATGAATAAGCAATATATTTCGCGTCACATGATATATGTCAAGACGTGTCTTCTTAAGATGATACTCAAGGTCTCTCAATCTTCAAACCTACCCCAGTTAATTTAGCTTCCTCACCCGCGAAAGGAAATTTGCCCTCGTCTCTTATTATTCCAACAGCGACGAAATGAAATCTGTCTAAACCAGATTTCCATGATGTTAAGAGTATTTAAGATAGTTTCTTTATAATCCATTGTCACTGTTAAAGTATGTTTTTTTTGTATTTTATAAGAGTGCTAGTCTTTTTTACAAACTTTTAATTCTGACGAAGTTTCTATGAGTAAAATAGAACATCTGCCATGTCATGTATCAATAAGAATCCTTGTTTGTGTGTGTGTTTGTCGTGTCTGTGGCGTTAGAACTTTTTGAAATGAAATGAAATGAAAATTATTTTTTTGCGGAATATGTGTGTTAAAAAGTTGTTATAAAGATATTTAAGAATACAACATATTCTACCACATTGTGGTGTGCAAATACATTTAAATCACAGCCCTTATTTACATTTTAATAAACATTTTATTTATTTATGAACATAAGTTTCATAATTTGTTATAAATTATTTTAAAGGTAGATTAATTTTTAGTCTTATCTAAAATCTATTTTGAAAGGATGGTCTGATTTTAATGCAGATTTTTTGTTTCAAAGCTGTCATGATTGAGATGTTCTTAACTACATTAGTCATTACAAACAGGGGACGGGGGTTCATTGAAAATTTTAAATTTTACGATTATGATTAGCGTCAAACCCGATGTTCGAATTTTAGAATTAAATTTATTCCACTTTTTTACGGAATTAACTAAAGTTTTGAGTACATACGTAAATCGAATGAAGACGGGACTAGAAGGTGACAACATAAACCTCTAAAACTCCGGACTATTACTATACACTACCTACTATAGGTATATCGACCGCTATACCACCGAGGCCCTGCTTTCGATACCCGGGTCTTCAACCAAAACATATGTAATGTGTATTTTCAATTTTCTAATAAAAATAGCGCTGTCCGGGATTAAATCTTTGCCCGGTTGGCGATAGGCTTGCCACCTCTCACATTGAGGGACTTAGTGTCTTCGGCTAGTCGTGGGCAGTGCCTCTGCCTACCACTTCGGGGATGTGAGCGTGAAGATACTTAGGTACTACTATATACTATCCTCTCAATTTGGATTTAATTAATTCGTCTAAAATAGTACTCCTCAAATCTACTGATGGAAACAGCCCTTAGAAATAAAAGTGGTCAAAAGTATCATATATAACATCTAGGTAAATAAGTACTTGCTAAAAACTGATTGAAGTTGAATATCTAGCTTTAACCTTAAAGCCGAATGAAAAAAACGGTAAAGCCTTTTAATTAAGACAGCTTTAAAAATATTTTACATTTGAATTAGAATTATGAATTCGAATTAGTGGCAGAAATTTCTTCCTTCTAGGGGAAAAAGAGATTAATAAATCCTCAGATTAGGTTACGAGAAAAAATCTAAGTATATTATTTTTTGCATTCTGTTAATTATGAGTTTATGCCTTTTCTCTTCTTTCTTCTTCGATTCTCCAAATCGACTAGAATTAAAAAAAAACTTCATCAAAGAATTAGCATTTCATAATGATTAGAAATTTATTAAACTCAATGAGTAGATGCGTACCTGTTTTGGGTGATTTTTTTTTGATATTTTTGATATAGGACAAAGCAATCTGCTAAAATAAACAATCATAAAATTCAAAATTTTCAAAAATCCTTACAAAATTCATTCAGGAGTTATGATGCTACCTACAAACATACAGGCACAGATATTTCAAACTTGTAAAAAAAAGCATTCATAGATTACTAGATTCATAGATTCATAGATCTAGGTTATTCATAGTTTATGCTTACCTTGATAAAACTACAATGCTTTAATTTGTTTAGAAACAATCCTCAGATAATTATTTTTCAACAACATAATTTCAGAATATTTTCTCGTTTATTGCTTTTGTAAGTAAAAAATCTTTACCTGATTTTAATGACCAACCTATTGGAGAAACTTTCCCGTTTGGATCAAATATGTTCCACGAAAAGTTGAATAAACATCCTTAAATTCTGTCGTCATTAAAATAATATGCTTTACTGATCCCGTGGAGTACGTGACTACCAACGATATGAGAAAGAAAGCGTGACGGCGCTCCACATGTTATAATTAAGTTACTTTCTTTATTCAATAAGAATGCTCCGTTCCAAAAATAACGATTTTGATTTGAAATATGCAAATGAATGAAAGAAAATTCAGTTCAGACAACAATAGAATACAAATGATACTAACCTATTGGTCTGAAGCGAAGTTGGTTTAATACCCAAAGGAAGCGATTCATACCTTAAAGACTTAAATCATATCTACGAACGAGTGTAAAACTTATATCACTTACAGTCGTGGTCAGCTAATTAGGGACATGCAAGATAGTGAAGAACAAAACATGGAAAAAAGTATTTAATATCAAAGGTTGAACATGTATTCAATTTAAAGGTATAATTCTGTAGCTGGACATTTAATTAAGGACAGTAAACTATAATAAAAAATAGAGTTAAACAAAACTAATAATCTGCATTATTATAATATCTTTAAAAGCTCTATTTTATTACGTATAAAATCAGTACCCAGTAGCCAAAACCTTTGTTAGTAATTACCGCTTGACACCGATGTGGCATAGACATTATCAGTTTCTGGCATGTTTCGACAGGAATGTTCGCCTATGCCTCACAAAAAGCTTCATTAAGTTCATCTAAAGTTGTGGTACGATAAGTGGCTACTTTTTTCTTGATTTCGTGCCAAAGGTGCTCGATTGGGTTAAGGTCCGGGCTATTTGCTGGCTGGATACTGACTGACTGGTAAGAAACGACTTTACTGAACGGGCGGTATGTTTCGGGTCGTTTTCATGCTGAAACGTCCATATAATAGGGAGATGCTCCTCAGCATAGGGAAGCATCGTTTCCTCCAATACTGCCTTATATTGATGTTGGTCTAAATTACCCTAAACTTTCCTCACAGGTCCCACTCCACGTCCAGAAAATGAACCCCACATTTTAATGTTTCCACCGTTTAATTTCCGCTTTTACTGGACGCCGTACGTATTGCCTTCCATCTGAAGAAACCAAGTTAACCTTGGTCTCGTCAGAGAATAATACATGTTGCCATTAGGCGTAGGTTCAATGTCCATATTTACGTGCAAACGCCAAACGAGCATTTCTATGTTCTTTCTTCAACAACTGTACTTTGCGAGCCACTCTTCCGAAAAACCCTGCTTCTACCAGACGTCGTCGAACGATCCTCGCTGAGACACCAGCTCTTTCGTCCCAAATACTTCGTGTTTAATTAAAATAGAGCCTAGAAACGGATCTTTCTTAGCTAACCTGGTTATCATTCTATCTTCTTGCGGAGTTGTTTTTCTCGATCTTTTTGTTCTGGGCACATTTAAATCTGTGTTATTGCGTCTGACATGTTGCACTGCATTGTATATCATAGTTTTTGAACAATTTAAGTGTTCTGCTATCCTTCGGTATGGCCAACCATGCTCGACAACAAATTTCATCATAATTTTTCGTAGTGTTGGATCGCAATTTTTATTTTTACCTATTTTTCTTCAAAATATTTTTCAAAACTTAAAATAAATATCGGGATTGCCGCCAAAACTACCACGAAACAATAAGAGAAGAAGTAAAAAAGTGTTGAGATTCAAATTTTGAAAATAGAACGCAATATCTCAGTGTCCCTAATTAAATGGCCAGCCAGCATTATTTGAACAAATAGCACTACGATAATCTATCAGCTATACTGTAAGAGGTTTAATGTTTAAGAAGTTGTTATTGTTTGTATAATCGGGCACATAAATGACTAATTATACTTACATGTAAGAGATATGGAATATGGTTTAGACTCGTTGGAAAATAAAAAATAAACGGTTTAACCAAAGAGGTCCCTAATTAGTTGACCACGACTGTATATTTCAACAACTGGTTAATCTTGAAACTCGATTTCATGTAAATTGGAAATTGTAATCGGATAAGTACACACATACATACATATATACATACATACATATCTTCACGCCAAGTCCATTACAGGGTAGGCAGAGAGTATCGAGTGCCAGACCTCACGATCCTGACAAACCTGTCTAGCTTCCTTCACATTCATTACCCTTTTAGACTCCGTACTAAGTTTAGTGTCTGGTTTGTTGTCGAGCCCGGCCGCGGTAAGTTCGGTCCTATAGGGTAGGCACTGCACCGAAACCTTTGTTTTGTATAAAGTCTCCGGCTGATTGCGGTTATGCCGGGTCGCGGTAAGTTTGGTCCTTGAAGGTAGGCATTGCACCGAAACCTTTATGTTGCACGTTTACCTCGACGTATATATATATTTAATTTATAAATTAATCTGTAAATCCTTTTCAACGTGTTTGAACGACCGACACCAGCGGCTCCGCATGTGTAATTACTAAAATTATGTTTATTACCCGATTAAATTAAATATAAGTAATTCAACTCCGAACCGGTTCAAAAATGCAGATGGCACTTTAATGTGCCGCCTGGTGAAGTTATAAAAACCGCGCGTTTGGCAAAGCATCAGTAATTTTCCAAAAAGGTGACATGTTATTAGAGTCAGAGACGCAGCTTAAATAAAAAAAGATTTTAATAACGAAGCGTCAGAGTGAGAGAAGTGTTCGAAATTTTAACATTTCAATCATTTACAAATTTTTACTACTTTATATCCCATAGTTGATTTTTTTACGTTATAAACTTCTTACGTTATAAAGTTGACTTTAAGGATTTAGCTCACTCGGACGGGCAGCATCGGGGCAATCGGGGGGCAGATCGCTTTTATAAATTTTGTATGTAGCAACGCACACTTATTTTTTATAGAACTTACTTTTTATATACTTTTTATAGAACGAGAGACAAACGAGCATGTGGGTCACCTGATGAATCACCTCCGCCCTTTTCCCTGGTGCGTCCTACAGTCATTAAAGAGGAGAGAAAAAACTAAATCAATAAAGTAACAATTAAAGGGCTAATGAAATTTTAACGCTAGCGCTAACTTTTCATACTTAACGATTTTAAAGAAAAGTTGCCATTCTCCCTTTTTATTCCGCTCTTTGGTACTAATTAACGAAAGTCCGCCGATGCGATGCACCCTGACCCGACACGTTCAGTCCCGTCAAGGATGTGCGCTATCCTTTATAATGGAGTTAAACAGTGAAATAATAAAAAACAACATAGAGTTAAACATTTGTCAGACGGGAAAAGCTCAAAACAAGTGTTAAGGTAGAATAAGCAATAAATACTGAGCTTTTCCTTGGCGGACTCATGTTATCACACTCTATGTCTAACCACCACTTTTTTGTACGTTTTTTAAGTTCCTTGTGTTTAGAGTTACATTAGATTTCTAGTTATGTTTTTTTATTAGTGATGTGTGGTAAGTTTTAGTCTTTTAATAATCTTTCTTTCCTTATTTCACCATCATTTGTACATTGTCTAGATCCCCGTGTTGGTCCGGGCTCCTTAGCAGAATAGACCATCTGCTTTCCTGCCAGGCAGCTTGTAAAAGGCGAGCGTAGGCTTAACGTTACCAACACTGTGACATCCAGTAGGATGTCTACCACCTAGTAAGGTGGTAGACTTTTGCTTAAGGCCTAACATCCCGGCCTCAGGTTGGCAACGCACCATCAGCCGTCTGCTTGTTTGCCTTCTAATATTATAAAAAAATATACACAGTAAGCAGGCTAAAAAGGACAAAGCCTAGTGAGCTAGTGTATATATTGTCAAAATGAGTTTACGATATAGATATGACTCATGTTTAGAGACAATAAGCAAATGTTTTTTTTTATGATATTGGAAGGCAAACAAGCAGGCGGATTTCCTGATGGTAAGAAATTCACGCATTGGTGTCTCTACCAAAGGTGGTAATGGACTTACACTTAAATACAGTGACCTAATAGTAAGTGAAAATAAAAATTAAACATTATTTTATAGGTTAGATCGTAGAATAAGAGGCTTATCACAACTTTTGATACAATTAAAAAAATTGTCGCCAAAAACATCCTAAAAGTTGATCAACGTCTAATAACACCGCTTACTTTTCATGTGTTGGTGTTATTGATATCTTATATATTTCTATGTATTAAAACACCCTTACCACAATTATAATAATTGGCTTACATTGTAATACACTAATATGAATAATTTTCTTAGGGAAAGTAAAAGCTATAACAAAATATTATGAATAAAAACATTTTGTTTTTTATTAGCGACTCCGTTGTACACGAAAATACTTCTTAAAAGGAAACGGTCAAAATGAGCTCGATTTTCATCAAAACATTTTTCTATATTCGGTACTGTATTAAAGAATATAGAAAATGTGATCTTTTTACGTTGATTCGACACTTGAGCGAAACAAGTATATTGTGTTTTGACAGAGGTACACCCAAATGTCCATTTAGGTCAACGCGGATGAGAAAGGTCTTCGTTTTTTACAAAAGAACCGGTCATGTCTACTTCTATATTTTCTTAAAGTAGGTATATACTAATTTACATACAAAGGCTTTAGAAAATACGGAAAATATGTCCAATATACTGCGGCCGTTCAGAGAATGCGTTCCTGACACGTCGCGGTTGAACTGACGACTTAACTTTGTAATGGCGTTGCAGTTACGATAAAAATATTATTGCTGGTTGTTTACCGTTTTAACAATTGATGAGTATTAAAACAACATTATTATATTAATAATCAATTAATGTTATAATATTGTGCCAAACTGAGTGTCAAATAACTTGGTAAACAATATTTTTCTAAATCTAAACTGCGCTATTACAAGGTTATGTCAGCGCTTTACATTTGTAGTGCTATGCTAACAATAACAGGCAATAATAGTATCGTAATCTGTTCTTATGCAGTTATACAATAATACGTTATAAAATAATACGTTTCGTTTTTCTTTTTAAGAATTTTAAAATAATGGACTATAAGATAACTTTTATTAAATATAAAAATAAAACTACGACCAAACCGAACGCGCGAAAGAAAGTAGCATTTTTATATTTAGATTGAAAATGGTAACCCCAAATGGCGTTACTAGCATTTTTACACTTAGATTAAAAACGGTAACCTCAAATGGCCTTATGTTGCGCCATTTTGTGACGCTAAAACAGTCGTCTGTTGTCGTTTCGTGCGCATCGACCACGTTCTTCAAGTGTTTTCGATCTGTTTTTATTTCACTACCCGGCTTTCGTTTAATGGACTGTTTCCGCTTTTCAAACTGACATCGGCACTAAATCGGACTTCGATTGTGTTTTTGTGACTTTTGGTGAATAATGATGCCTAAACGTGGACAAACATTGAAAAGTGGAGCCCGTGAGTTAATCATCAAACTGCAAGATTACTTTGAGCGGGAGCGGCAAAATGACGGACCCCAGGAGTCTTGTACCTGTCGAACAAGTACAGGAACGCGTCCCTCAGGCGCTTGGAGTTAGCAAAGAACGATAACAAATATTAATAAAGAAAAGTTAGGCTCTACTGGCATGGAAGTGAAGAAGAAACGTAGAACTAAACGCGTGACAGATATTGTCACTTTTGACGCCGATGCAATCAGAAATCATATTTATGGTTACTATTCCAGAAATGAATATCTCAACAGGAAGAAGCTTTTGGCATCGTTAAGAGAAGCTGGACTGTTTAGCGGGGGTAAATCTGCTTTAACCAAAATTATATTGGTTTCTCGTATAAAAAACAGACAAAAGAAAAATTGTATTAAAACGATATGACATAATTTTAAAACGATTAAGTTTTTTGAGAGAAGCAAAATAAGTTATAACTGAGATAATGTCGTGCTCATTGACGAGACATGGCTAAACGCCAATCACACGGTTTACCGTTCTTGGACGGATGATACACAAGCGTCGTCGTCGAAAGTACCAATGGGTAAAGGGGCCCGTCTGATAATATGCCACGCATAATCTGCAAAATACAGCTTTGTGAAGAAAGCGTTACTGGCATTTCAATCAAAAACCACAAATGACTACCACGAGGAAATGAATGCCACTACATTTAAAGAGTTCCAGAACCTGTTTTTGCCCAGCCTACCAAAACCTTCTGTAATATTCATGGATAATGCCTCCTATCACTCTGTTTATATACAGAAACCCGCTACCCAAGCTAATAAAAAAGAAGAAATGGTGGCTTGGTTCCAAGCCAAAGGACGCAAATATGCAGATGCTAAAAGCAGAGCTAATTAAATTAGTTAAAGAAAATAAAATGCGATACGAAATCGATGAACTGGCTCTGGAGTACGGTCATCGCGTTCTAAGAATTCCACCGTATCATTGCCAATATAACGCGATTGAGCTAATCTGGGCTCAAATAAAAGGTTACGCCACCCGCCACAATACTTCCGCGCCATTCAGCACGAAAAAGTTTATGACCCTATTAAAACAAGCCTGCGGGAAAGTCACAAAAAATGACTGGACGAAGGTTGTTGAGAAGACTAAAAATCTGATTGTGGAACATTTTGACCGAGGTATCAGGATTGATTATGTTATAAATAATAATATTATTATACATCTAGGCAAAGATCACGATGAAGACACCACCTTCTCAAGCGAATCGGTGTCTGATTAATATTCTGTACGCACATTCAATTCAATGTACTTTATTGCACAGAAATACAGATTGTAACTTCGTAACAAAGAATAAATAAAACGATTTTATTATATTAATATTCCCTTTTTTGGTTTCCACTTAAATAACTAAAATATAAATTTAAAACGATTCCGCAAATTTAAAACGAAAACAATCTTAAAAATAACGCGGGGGTTCATTTTGGAAGACCGGTAACGAACTCAGTGTTATGTTGTGCCCATCACTAGTCGTGAGTAACTGATAGGTGTCAGGAACGCATTCTCTGAACGGCCGAACTTTAGTGGTAATTCTGCTGAGCACCAACTGAACTGTCTCTTTTCAATCAAACAAAAAGAAAAGCGACGAAGCATTTTACATATGGCTGGACATGTCAAGTTTGGAGAAATTTCATATTAAAACTAATCTGATAGCAATGAATCTATTTTCTCTTTCTCAATTATAAATAGTTGAAAGAAGAAAGATATAACTTATTAGTTAAGTAGGTGCGCAACAGAGTTACCTACCACCAGTCCTCCTAAAAAGTAAACAAGAAAATATCTTAACATCCATATCCCCGAAGAAGTAGGCAGAGGCACAACCTGGGCACCCACGATTAGCCGGAGACACTAAGGTCCACAATGTGATGATAGGTGGCTAGCCTATCGGCAACCGGGCACACGTCCAGTTCCAACCCAATTAGAAAATTGGAACAACCACATTTTCTTTTACCGACCCGGGAATCGAGCCCGGGACCTCATGAAGTCAAGTCTAACACCTGGATCGCTATATTACAGAGGCGATTCTCATTCTGCGTTATCACTTGTGTGTCCGGATTCTCTTTGTAGTTATAGACCTGTCAGTGTTACTAGGATAGCTAACCACATGGGTCATACTAATCAGACCACGGGTAGAGTGCTGTGCAGTAGTCATCCACCATTTTAGCTGTTCCTGTCCAATTAATGACAGTGCAATGTTCGCTTGCAGAAAGAAAGAAAGAAAAAATATTTATTTGCGGAATATGAGTGTTACAAAGATGTTACAAAATTATATAAGCGTTCCAACATATTGTACCAACTTGTGGTGTACAAATATTTTAATAGGTTTTAATCAAATTAGTAATTTTAATTATTTATTTACCACACACACTGTTTTTTTTGTATGATTACATGATTATATATTAATACAAAAAAATATTTAGAATGTAAATTAATATATCCCTATCTACCGTAAACTACCACAAGATAGGACAATTACTTATTAGACCTAACCACACGGTCATAGGATGTTAACGCATTTATTTATGATGTTAATAGGTTAATATGTTAATGGTTAGCTCACCATCAGGAGAGTAGTAGGTTAGTTTAAGATAACCAAATTTCCCCATGTTGGTCCGGTAAAATGAGATCATCTGCCTCTCGGCCAGATACCTCGTAAGAGGAGAGCAGTGGTTAAAATATAGGTCATCCCTTAAAAGCACTTGTGGTGAAGTGCTATGCAGTAACTTGGCCAGGTAGGAATCGTCCGCTTTACCCATTTCTACCGCTATAATAACTCTGTCATTGAGGGATGGCGTACAAGCCTAAGGGACTGGGGTTCGATTCACAGTTAAAAGGTAGATAAACGTTTAGTTGTCTTTATTTCTGTATTTGGGTGTGTTTCTTAAATTTAGTCCGTATTTAGTCGCCTCTGAGGTCTAGCGGTCCGGGTGTTGGACTTGACTGCATGAGGTCCCGGGTTCGAATCCCGGGTCGGCCAACAAAAAGAAAATTGGATTTTTCCAATTTTCTAATAAAAAAAATGGTCGGGATTGGAATTGTGCCCGGTTGGCGATAGGCTTGCCACCTATCACATTGTGGGACTTAGTATCTTCGGCTCGTCGTGGGTGCCTTGGTTGTACCTCTGCCTACCTCTTCGGGGATATGGGCGTGAAGATACTTTTTTAGTCCGTATCTGTTTAAGTTTTTCTTTGTACTTGTATCGTTGACTAACACTCAAATAATTGTAGAATGAAAGTCTTTAGGTTATTAACAGCAAGGAGTTTCCTCTCAATATTTCAACTCATCAAACACATCCTAATGCAGTCAACACTATTTCGTAGTTCAACATGAAAGTCTCAAAAACTAACAAAGTCTGCTCTCAACCAGATTTGGGCGTAATCAACTTGTTTTGTAAACAGATTAATAATCTGATTGAAAGTAATCATGATTACATCAATCATCATTACTTTCAATCTGGATTACTTTTAATCATGATAACATTTGTAATCGTCGGTTTTGATTATAATAATAAATAATGTGATTATGTGCTAAGACTTTATTAAACTTTAATGATTATGTATAACAAATGCGGTTCGATACTTAATCAGTCAATCGTATCACGTATGTCTGCTTTGTT
Organism: Calephelis virginiensis; assembly: GCA_002245475.1. Classification (NCBI taxonomy): domain Eukaryota; kingdom Metazoa; phylum Arthropoda; class Insecta; order Lepidoptera; family Riodinidae; genus Calephelis; species Calephelis virginiensis. The sequence continues at coordinate 12,497 of NJDC01003018.1, forward strand.
CTAAAAACCTGTTGATAGAATTTAGATGGCATAGATTGTTTTATACTCTTTCATTATTTAAATCCTTAATCAAATTAAAAAAAAGGCAACTATGGACAATTTACCAAAATACCAAAGACTTTCTGAAGAGATGTTTGAAAAGAGGATACTTTTAAAGTCTAATTTAAGCTCCAAATATCACAAAAACAAGTAATTTTTGATTACTTTATTTAATTTACTATTTATTAAATATGTAATTCATGACACTGATCAAAAATAAGTATGATATAATTAATATTAATTTTATTTTTAAAATTTTCAAAAGAGTAATCAAAAAAAGTATTCGAAACTACGATTACAAACTAATAATCATAAATCACCGATACGATTACTTTCTTGATTAATTTCCGTAATCATAATTGAAGATTACGCTATGTAATCGCAATCTTTAATCATTAATATTTATTAATTATTATTGTTAATTATTATTACTATATTTTATTATTTTAAATATTAAATATATTTAAACTAATTTTTTTTCGCGCTCAACCTGCTAGTCGACTCCAACCACATAGAGAGTGTAATGCTGGCAAAATACGTAAATCTTTTCGACAAGAGATTGATAAAAAAAAAGATGGTACATTGTATCCACAACTGACAAAGTGACCATTACTGGAATTGTTGATTCAACCCTGCAAATGTACATCTAATTAACAAACAAAGGCTTGTTCGTGCAAAAATTCGAACTAAATTATGTTTCGTTCTGCAAATGTATTTAACTGACAAAAAAATATATATTTATATTTTTTGTTTGACTTATGTTAAAATGTTGTTTTCTCTATTACAGATTTTTTTATAAAACCCTATAAGTATCTTTAATCATAAGAAATAACTGAATTTCATCATTAAAACAATCATTGAAATGCTTTCAAAGTATTTGTTCAGTCCATTTACTTGATACCTAAGGACCCCCTTTATGTGGTAATAAAAAATGGACCAACAAATCTCCCGGCAAGATCTAGAATCATAATCGGTAAGCCTTTCTAAGTTCAAAACAATTTATAGAATGCGGTCCTTACATTTTGCATACTCAACTCATTACAGCGCCTGCATTATTAACAAAAATATCAACTGTCAACATTAAGCTTATTAAACTTATTATTTAAATAGAGTAATAAAATAATTTTTGTAATCATGAAATGTTAAGCACAGTTATTTAATTGACAAAAAATATAAAAAAAAGAAATAAGAAAGTGTGTATACTTATGTACACGGGTTAGAGGTTATACTTCTTCCGCGTAATAAGATAAAAATCTTTTTAAAAACTAAAATGTTATCTATAGCTAACTTCATAACTAACTTCATCATGTCGGTTTTTCGTGACGGTGTGCGCGCGCATCGTAAAAAATTACTCTTATCATTTTTTCCTAACGCGCCAAAAGAAGTATAACTTCAAAAATAATAAGTTTTTGAAACCTGTGTCCCTCAGCTAAATTAATCTGACCCGGTTGGTAAAAGTTTGCGTACAAAAACCGTATTAGTTTTAAATTATGTAGTGATAACCAAAACCATTTTTAATATAATCCATGTATTGTATGAAAACTCGATTATTAATCTAGTCGTAGTTTTTATTTCTGCATTTCAGACTTTTGTCATACAAAAATATCTAGATCAATTATTAGGAACACAAAAACGTGCTGTCTTTGTCGCACAGCAGGTAGAATTTATTGTTGGCCTGGTCACGACTTTCGGTCTAGAGCGGCAAGCGGGGAGCGGAAGCCTAAAATATCTCATCTTTGTTTTGAAAACAGCACATTTTGGCATCTATGTTTTCAATTATATAGCTGTCAATTGAAGGTAACTTATCATTTAATTCTGGAAAACATTATTTTATTTCTTCCTACAACCTTTTTATAACATTTTTATATTTATGTTAGGGATGTTTCGACATCCATATTGGTGTTCGATTAATAACATTTGCGATAAAATCTTCCGTGTTCATATTCGCTACAAAAATCGTCTAAAATATTTTATTTCACTGAATACGCTACCCACGCACAGCCGTCTGTGCCGCTCTGTCTCGTGGCGTCGCACCCATTCACTTATACGTTTGTTCTCGCCGCGCCGCTCCGCAAACCGCGCTCCGCTGTAGCGATCCGCCCGAACAAAACCGCGCGCGATTTCGCTTTGAGCGGAATTTCGTGGCGTGCTTCAAACATTTGTATGATTTTGATTTCATCGCTCGCCGCGCCGCGCTAGGCTGCCGCTCACAGCGGCAGGGTCGTGAACGTACGCTTACGCTCGCGCTCGCGCACACTTCACCCCTTGTAGTCCCTCGTCACTTCTTATTGCTAATATATTGTTCATATTATATAATATATTGTTAATATTATATACAGTATTATTAAATATATATTTTTTATTATTATTCAGTTATCCTATGTAATGTTGGTATTTTTTAAGTATTAAATATGAAGAAAAAAACACATGTTTTAAATATTTCACTGAAATTCCCAATACCTAAAGTAATGCGACATACACCGTATATTTCTCTACAAATACAGCCTTATTTGTTTTTTGTAGGCCGTGGGTAGCCTACCTTTAAGTGACTTTGTTATAGATACATTATGGATACGAGTAGGTATCGCTGTTATACAAGCAATCAAGTATTTTCCAAATAACTTAAATAATTACCTACCCCGTTTTTGCAAATAAACTAGTTCATTGAATTGAAATGTTCACAATCTTGTGATCATTGATATAGATTTACGAGGGGAAAAGGGCCGATCTATATCTACTAAGTTAACTGGGCAGTTTGAACTTTGGTGCTACGTTAGCACTTTTAGTTTCTGACAAAGTTCTGCCATCCTGTTAAGAAAAGTATCAAATTGATTAAAACGATAAAAACGACCTACAGTGACCTAGTGGGTGAGTGATATATCGTCAGGTCTGAACAAAATGTCTTAATTTTGGAAAAAATAATAATCGGTCAGTTCCCGTTGCTGATTTAGATGGAGACTAATAATAAGTATATAATAAATATTACTGAGCCCTTACCATGAGTTTAAGGCTTGTCAAGTTTACTATACTCGCTACCGTCTCTGTAAATTATTTGTATGAAAACTTTGAACAGCGCCTCTATTGGTAACTAAGAGAAACCCATTTTTAGTCCAAAAGTGTCATAGATTTCGACAAGTACCTTACCATTTTTTTTAAGTGTGGAAAATCCCTCCGGATACCCGCTACTCTCGGGGGAGAACAACGGGTTATGTCGGACTCGAACCGACTTTAAAACCACACTATGACATTCGTGCCGCCTGACTAAGAGCGAGATGGGGTCGCGTTGGCATTCACCATCTCGCTCCGCGGCTACGGCCCGGTACTTACCGGGCCTCTTCCCGCGCTGTAAGAGGAGCGACTCCGGCCACTGGAGTCGCCCCTCAGGCGTGCGAGGCCGTGCTGGCTAGAGGGAGTCACCCGACTCCCCCCGGCAGCCCCGCATCGTAAGCGCTTTGAAGGCGAAGGAACCGCCTTCTCCCGCCCCCGGTCCGCCTGCGCCAGAGCGAGCCTGAGTTGGGATCGTCCTCCCGGGTCCGCTCCGCGGTCTCCTTTTGCATCATGACTTCTTCGCAAAAGGAGAGCACCGCCTGCCAGGACTGTCACCACCGAGCATGGCTTTAACGAAGTACCTAACTTATCAAACGTAATCGATACCAACTCTTGGTAAAGATTGAACACATTACAGAAACTGATCTAACGCTAAAGTAATCGAATATTGTGCTTGTATTACGGGTGTTAATTTACAATACTAATACATATAAATACCTATACAGATCAGTGTAAATTTAATAAACACAGATCTGGCAAACATCGATGTTTAACACAAAAATGTCTGCCCCCGTAATGGAAATCGATTCTAACCCTTTGGCTAACGAGGTGGTGAATGGATTGTAATTGTGTGATTGTAATTCATCACCCATCTAAATGACAACATTTAGATGATGAATTGTTGAGTGCTCATGTCAATATCTGCAAAACTATGACAGATGTCACCATTGACCTAGATGACCTAATGGATGCGGTTCGTCTGACGCATAATTGGAGAAGCCCGGAGCCAGACGAACTGCATAATTTGTGGTTGAGACGATTGCGTTATTTAAATGCGTAATAGCAGAAGGTCGTGGAATCTGAATCTCTCACATCTTTTATTTTATGACACTTTTATTTTAGCAAGATCATTGAAGCAATAATGTGAATCTTGCATTTTTGCTTCAATGATCTTGCTCAAAATGGATGCAGAGTTAAGTCTCGAAGTACTATAGTAGCGGCACTCTATGATGGCCGGTTTGACACTTTACGATAGTGATGTGAATGTCAATAAATTATACCAAGGAATATAATTAAATGCGAGTCAAACAAACTTATATTTTTACTAGCTGTTGCCTTCGGCTTCGCCCGCGTTTTCACAGGAACCCATTGTGTGAATGAGATAAAAAGTAGCCTATATGTTAATCCAAGTCACGATCTATTCGTGTTCCAAATTTC
>NJDC01003018.1:17969-28557 GCA_002245475.1 Calephelis virginiensis
ATGGCTTTAACGAAGTACCTAACTTATCAAACGTAATCGATACCAATTCTTGGTAAAGATTGAACACATTATTACGGGTGTTAATTTACTATACTAATACGTCATATAAATACCTATACAGATCAGTGTAAATTTAATAAACACAGATCTGGAAAACATCGATGTTTAACACAAAAATGTCTGCCCCCGTAATGAAAATCGATTCTAACCCTTTGGCTAACGAGGTGGTGAATGGATTGTAATTGTGTGATTGTCATTCATCACCCATCTAAATGTTGTCATTTGTCATGAATTGTTGAGTGCTCATGTCAATATCTGCAAAACTATGACAGATGTCACCATTGACCTAGATGACCTAATGGATGCGGTTCGTCTGACGCATAATGTGAGAAGCCCGGAGCCAGACGAACTGCATAATTTGTGGTTGAGACGATTGCGTTATTTAAATGCGTAATAGCAGAAGGTCGTGGAATCTGAATCTCTCACATCTTTTATTTTATGACACTTTTATTTTAAGCAAGATCATTGAAGCAATAATGTGAATCTTGCATTTTTGCTTCAATGATCTTGCTCAAAATGGATGCAGAGTTAAGTCTCGAAGTACTATAGTAGCGGCACTCTATGATGGCCGGTTTGACACTCTACGATAGTGATGTGAATGTCAATAAATTATACCAAGGAATATAATTAAATGCGAGTCAAACAAACTTATATTTTTACTAGCTGTTGCCTGCGGCTTCGCCTACGTTTTCACAGGAACCCATTGTGTGAATGAGATAAAAAGTAGCCTATATGTTAATCCAAGTCACGATCTATTCGTGTTCCAAATTTCAGACAAATCCGTTCAGCCATTCGGTCGTGAAAGAGTAACAAACATCCATACATACATACAAACTTTCGCATTTATAATATTAATAGGATATACTAATAAGTATGGAAAGAAATAGTGCATTATTTTTTAAATAAAACAGCGTAGTGGTAGGAATGGTCTTTTTACTGCGTTTTACTGCAAAAATATCACGTGGTCTAAGTACACAAAAATATGAATTATTAAGCAAAATTCAAAACGACTACTTTATTCCAAATTTATTCTAATACTTATTTATTCCAAAAAAATATTTCCTGTGGGTTTTGTGCTAAGTGTATCCATTACAAATCTTGTAGAGGATTAATTATCTACAACTTTTGTTTAGATATTATATCTTGAGCCATTTTTGAGATGAAGGGTAGAGCGCACGCAGTGCTTAACTATTGGCCAAGTAATCGCGTTACAAACATGCAATACAAAACATACATATGAATTGAAAACTACCTTCTGGTTGCAGTCGGTTAAAACTGGTATTCCATTATATCTTAACAAGCACAAATGCAGCTAAGCTCTCTCGTGGGCGACGCGACATATATCATGGATAATAGAGTGACATATTTTTATAGTAGTCGGCAAATTGCATGCGGCTGGAGGCCAGCGGAAAGCTACGAATAGTAGGGTTACTCTGGAATCTCGATTTCAAGCAAATGGAAATTGAAATCGGATGTACTATTTTAGGTACTCTTGTACACAGTGTTGACGGATTATGTTAATAAGTTATATTTTCAATTCGCATAAAATCGAGATTCAGGAGTAACCTTACAGAATACAGATATTGACTAGTCTATGTCGGTCAGGGACGAGTTGACTTTTAAATTTTAATTATTTTCTCCTTATAGCAATAATTATGTTTTGTGTAGGTTTCTTATCTAATGCTGTGTATGATATGGGTAATTTAATAACACACCCCCTCACGTGCGTATACACACAGGCATACACTCACGTACACACATACGCACACACACACTTAAACAGACACACACACACACACACACACAAACACACACACACACACACAAATACGCGCGCGCACACACACACACACACACACATTTTTAAGCTATTGCATTGCTTCTTTCGCGGGCCTTGAGCGTGGAGACTGAATTCAGAAATTCCGTAACGATAATAACCTAACATCCCTTACTCCGACCGACACAGCGGTACTACTGATTGGATTTGCCATCTATCGATGAATAGCAGACCTTTAAATGACTTTTTGATCACACTTGTCTCTTTAGTTCAGCAACTCGCCTCTAGGTGGTATTGGTTGTATCGGTGTTACTGCGCATGCATAAGAGGGGGATTCTTCGCCCCACAACCTGGTGACTCATGCCTGCTTATGCAATAGCTTTATTGCGGCAGTCTCCATGTGCCACATGTCTTTTTTTTGAGACTTTTGAACATGAAATGACAGATGGTATATTTTACTCAGCGAACCCCGACTAACAATGTAAGAACGTGCGAAAACATGGCATAAACATCTCAAATATTAAATGTAACGTGATTAAATAACTGTATGAAACTTTAATATTAAAATTGACTTTCGAATTCCAACACAAACTAAAACTAAAACTTTAACCACAAACTAAAATTTAATAGGAAAGTTTTTAATATTTTATGTGAAGGTCTATATTTAAATAGGAACACTTAAAGCAATGTTTTTCTCATTTATTTCTCACTAGCGGCCCGCCCCGGCTTCGCAATATTATGAAATATTTATAGAAACCTTTCTCTTCAATCACTTTATATATTAAAAAGAACCGCATCAAAATCCGTTGCGTAGTTTTAAAGATTTAAGCATACAAAGGGACATAGGCACAGAGGAAGCGACTTTGTTTTATACTTTGTAGTGAAGTGTATTTCTTTTATTTGTCTATTAGTTGTAATTTGATTCATCCCAATAATAAATCGAATGAATGAATGAAATACCCTGAAATCTTAATTTTTTAATGAAATATTAAAACCGCTTCTAGTAAATAAATGAATCGAAAAACACAAAATGTCTATGAAACATATTTTAATTGAAATTTTATTTGAATTAATAATCGAATTAAGGCGCTATAAAAATGAAAATGACCACTGTATTTGTAGTGAAGAGATACCGCAGCTTGCGCGCCTGCAAATAAATATAATGATAATATAACATGATCATTTATTTTTAAAAATAATTTTTATAATTTAGAAAAAACATAGCTCATACTTAATTCAAAGGATTTATTGGGGCTACCTACACTTTTTTTGTAAATATATCTTCACTAGAAACCAACTTGTTTAATTCTTTACAAAGACTCTTTAAAATACTTTTAACTTGTTTAATTCGTTTATCGCCTCTGTGGTCTAGCGGTTCAGGTGTTGGACTTGACTGCATGAGGTCCCGGGTTCGAATCCCGGGTCGGCCAACACAAAGAAAATTGGATTTTTCCGATTTTCTAATAAAAAATGTTGGTCGGGATCGGAAATGTGCCCGGTTGGCGATAGGCTTGCCACCTATCACATTGTGGGACTTAGTGTCTTCGGTTAGTCGTGGGTGCCTTGGTTGTACCTCTGCCTACCTCTTCGGTGATATGGGCGTGAAGATACTACAAATGTATTGAAAATTATCTGTTTCAAAGGTCTGGTTTGGTTATTGCTAGGACATATTTAGGATGTATCATGATGTACGTCATCTAAACGTTTATCACACGAATGTCTGTCTCCGTCGGGAATTGTATATTGATTTAACTTTATATTTTCGAAGCAAGCATATATAAACTGATTTAAAATTAGTAACATATCTATTTATACATCTAAATCATAATATGGATTTAATATATAATATCTACCTATATCGTTTTATATACAACAATTAAAGCCCAGTTAAATTGCAAAAAAACAACTTTGACTTCAAGTAAATTATCTACGTAAGCAACAAATATTTATTTTCCTCGATTTCACTAATATTCTATCATCAGATCCAGATTTGGTGGCAATGGTTTTTTGAAATCGGTTCAGAAATGACGGAGATAGCGTTTAACATACATCTATCTATCTTTTAAGATTACTAGCGGCCCGCCCGGCTTCGCACGGGTATAAAATATACATATAAACCTGCCTTTTCAATCACTTTATCTATTTAAAAACCCGCATCAAAATCCGACGCGTAGTTTAAAGATTTGAGCATACAAAGGGACATAGGGACAGAGCAAGTGACTTTGTATTATACTATGTACAGGGCCATCTTAGATTATGCTGGGGCCCTTGGGCACACAAAACTTGGGGCCCTTGGGCACAAAAAAACTTGGGGCCCTTGAGCACACGAAAACTTGGGGCCCATGGGCACACAAAAAACTTGGGGTCCTTTTGGAATATAAAGAAATTACACTTTAACTTACTTTTTTTTACTATGATTTTTAGGGTAATCAACTGGGTAAATTATTTTATTACTGTATGGCATTAACAATATTGTAATGCTGTTGTTTTTTTAAGCTCCCGAATTAGGGCAACGAGAAAAACGTAAAACAAATTGTTTTAAGGTTAAAAGTGAGTGAAATGGTAGATTCTTTGGGGCCCTCTGAGTATAGGGGCCCTGGGCACTGTGTGCCCTTATGGTAAAGACGGTGTTGATTATGTAGTGGTTTGCCGTTCGTTATCTCGACAAAGCTCGAGAACACCTAGATCGATTAACGGCCAATATTAATAATGTTTCTCTAAAGATGGATTTCAAGCAATCTAGATATCCGTCGGCCTATCCTATATCTAATAGCCATATTTATCCTGTCCACAGATAAGTTATTGGCAAGCGATAAGATAAAAATGGATCAAAATATCAATCTTCGACAGCAAGTTTTGGATTAGGATTGAATATTAATATTGACCGTTAGCTAATTTTGGATTCGACTTATTTGGGGAAGTCCAGGGAAGGCTTAAAAGATAAGAAAAAAGGAAAAATTGCGAGGAAAATAGGAAAAACATATTAAGTTTTCCACAAAAACAGAACGGGTGGAACTAAGTTCGCCGGCATAGCTAGTAATAGAAAATATAGGAGTCGGACATGTAACCTTCACCTTGTTTTCTTGTCCAAAGTCCAAAATGAATATCTATTTCCCTTAATCATCGCATTACTTTGGGACGGATGGACTAATTTTGCTGATTTTTTATTGTTGTACAAGTATCTTCACGGCCATATAACCAAAGCGGTAAGCAATAATAATCCATCAATACAAAATGGAAATAAATAGGATCTAGAGTATCTTCACGTCCTTATTCCCGAACGAGTAAGCAGAGGCACAGCAAGGGCACCCACGACTAGCCGAAGATACTAAGTCCAACTATTTGATAGATGGCAAGCCTATCATCAACCGGGCACATATCTAATCCCGGAAATATTTTTTTTAGAAAATTGGAAAAACCACATTTCATTTTCCTTGTCCGACCCGAGAATCGAACCCTGGACCTCATGAAGTTAAGTCCAACACATGGACCGCTAGACCACAGAGGTGTTGTGTTAGTTATTGTTGGAAGGTTCATAGAAAAGTCAGCTAGTCATAGACTAGCTATATATATAGATATAGTTTCATTTTTAATAAAAATGATCCCAAATGCTAAGGTTTATGGAAAAGGCTCAAAAGTATTACGCTGATGCGGTCCTAAGTAGCTTACGTAAATTGCCTCGTGACAAATAGTGCCGGGCTCAGTGCTGTCAGCGTCGTAATGTATCTATAGTTATTGGCCTTTTCCCCGTGTTGGTCCGGGCTCCTTCGCAGAATAGACCATCTGCGTTCCTGCCAGGCAGCTCGTAAAAGGTGAGCATAGGCTTACCGTTACTAACACCGTGACATCCTACTAGGTGGTCGAGTTTCGCAGCAACGCACCAGGATTGGTACCACCACCTTACCTATTTGTGCCGCCATAACGCCATGACGTGTTACGGTTTGGAAGGTAAGGTACCCGGTAAACTTACCTTTGCTCGGGGCCTAACATCCCGGCCTCAGGTTGGCCACGCACCATTACCACCTTTAGTGTCTCTAGGCGGCGTGAATTTCTTGCCATCAGGAAATTCGCCTGCTCTTTTGCCTTCCAACATCATAAAAAAAATAAAAAGAAGTAATCCTAAAACTATTCAGATATTCCTGTATAATATATACTAGATAAAAGAGTTTCGCAGCGTCTCGCCCGGATCGGTACCACCGCTTTATCTAATCCTTCCGCCATAACGACAGTGCTTGCCGTTGACGTGTTCTAGTTAGAAGTTTACCAGCTCCCTGGTAAACTTTCTTTTCCTTGAGGGCTAACATCCCAGTTTCAGGTTGGTAATGCACCATTATCACCTTCGATGTCTAAGCGGCGTGAATTTCTCACCAGCACGAAATCCATCCGCTTTTTTGCCTTCCAATATCATATAATAATTCATGGAATTTGTAGCATTCGCCAAATGTGTAGATCTAGCAATACACAACCATTGTTTCAATACAGGTTAAGAATTTAAGAAACATCGCACCAATTATTACTAATTGTAATAAAACGAGAAAATTCCTTACTCTCCAAACCGGAACACGTCATGACGTTATGGCGGCACGAATAGGTAAGGCGGTGGTACCAATCCGGGCGAATCGCTGCGAAACTCTACCACATATAGCTTTTTATACCTTTATAGTCAGATATCACGGTATTAGTGACGGTAAGCCTATGCTCGCCTTTTACAAGCTGCCTGGCAGGAAGGCAGTCTATCTTGCAAAGGAGCCCGGACCAACACGGGGGGCTATGTTTGAATTCGGATCTTTATATGCATATCAAATTTTACCAAAATCAGTTCAGCGGTTTAGCTGTAAAAGAGAAACCGACAGACAGACTTTCTAATTTATATATTAGTATTACGATGCACTGTCTTTAAAATAAACGGACGCAGAAACTCTGTTTTGAAGTTTTACAAAGTGTTTAACTTGTACATCAAAACATAAATAAAAATACCAAGTTATGTAGCTTTTAGAGTATAAAAATGTTTAATGAGAGTCAGACTTTTACGTTTTCCAGATGCAAAATTATGATTCAGAAAAACTTCAATTTTACTTTTTCTTCTTCATAATGAAATGACTTTTTCAAGCAGATTGTGAACCTAACTTTAATTAACCGTTGCTGTTGCTCAGCCTTCGCTTAGACTTAAAAATAGCAAAACTGATTTAGATAATTTTAACGTAATTGCAAGTATTTTTTTTTAAGTATCTTCACGCCCATATCCCCGAAGAGGTAGGCAGAGGTACAAACCAAGGCACCCACGACTAGCCGGAAGACACTAAGTCCCACAATGTGATAGGTGGCAAGCCTATCGCCAACCGGGCACATTTCCAATCCCGACCAACATTTTTTTATTAGAAAATTGGAAAAATCCAATTTTCTTTATGTTGGACGACCTGGGATTCGAACCCGGGACCTCATGCAGTCAAGTCCAACACCCGGACCGCTAGACCACAGAGGCGATATATTTTTACTTACCAATATTTATATAGACTATTAAGAAGTGAAACTCCAGCTTCGCCTTTGCTTTTGAAATTCAATAATCATAATGTTAATACGTAAAGCAAAAACTTTGGAACCATTTTTGCAAAAATTCCGAAAACGAAGGAGTTTGAAATTTGGCGCATCTATAGTTTATGTGTTGGAGCATGCAGAATTTTTCGATAATAATACATTAGTGCATTAAATAAAAAAAATATTACACATACGCATTTGACACACACAAAAAAATATATTGATAACGATAAAAGATTACAGATGGCACACAAACTATATTCATAAAGTTTGAAAACAAAGTAGTAACAAATAAATGAAGGTGGCGTTTTTATCAAAAATGATTTATATTAAATAACTTAAATTTGAAATTTATTATGGTCCAATTGTTCCACAAACTTCTTACTGCCAGCCTACATAGAATTTTTCGTCTTAATGTTTTAAATATTAATTGTTATAATTGTTATTGTTAAAACAAATCAAAAAAGCCAATTTTTCAACTTTGTTTTAAATATATCCAATTCCAATTCAATAAAAAATAATTTAAAAAAAAACAAAAATAATTCCAATCCAATTTAAACGGTAAAATCTATAAGGTACTTTAATAGATTTTACCATTCAAATTGGATAAGTTTGCAAGATTAACCATAAAATTTCAGTGCTGAGAAAACGAAAAAAAACGTTTATGTTAGTTAGTTCAGTCATACAGTTTTATAATTATTTAATCTTATTACAATCTTTCTACTTACAAGAAATGTTTGTACTGAAATTTGAAGCAAATAAATTATAATATAGAGTTTTTTTTACAAAAAACTAACACTGATTAACAAATAAATCTTTGAAAATACAAAGCAGAGAAAGCAAATACAAAATGGCTGTAATGTCAGAAATGGCTGAAGCTGGGCATATTAAATTTGTTATAGCAAGAAATGTTTCATAACGCAAATACAAGGATACTTATTACCTGAAAGCTCACCGCAACATTTACCTGGGGATGTCTTAATTGAATTAAAGCAAAGCCACGATCACAATAACTTTTGTCTGTTATTGTACATAAGAAATATGTTGATTTTAACGCAATTTCAGCTTTTGATTCAAATGTATGACTAAAGCAACATTTACTTAACCTAAAATAATATTTTGCAGTAAATCACAAAAAAGTACTAGCTTTAAGGTAGGTACAGAAAACGCACTCTCGTATAAAACGCAAGAAAAAATGTAAACTTCAGGTGTTACTTAAATGTTGGTATTACACTCAGTGAATACACCTGGCTTACGAAAAAAGTTATGCATGCGATTCTAAATTGAAACTTTAGACGTTTAGGAAATGCTTTTAAAGCACTGAGCGTCGCTAGAATAATAATCATGACGTGGCGACATATATGGTTGTTCCGACTTATTTCTGGTAATCTTATTTTTATTTATGATTAACCTTTTTATAGTATAGAAGCAGACAATCTCTTAGTTAGGAAATGCAGTATAAATTCACGCAATCCACCTTGCCTGCGTATCGACGGTTGAGCGCCTTATACCGAGTGTCAACCGCTACAACATAACCTTCCAGTCTTCCGCCTAAAAGTATTTAATCTGTTGAGTGAGTGTGGAATTTGCAAAAATAAGTAAATAGCGTTTTAATTATTTTTTGGCATGGCATACGGAGGGTATGGTAGCCCAAAAGGGTACATTAGGCCTTGCACCCTGGTCCCGCCTTACACTCTATTGGACAGCAATACACCTGTAAAATTTATAGTGTCTATACCCCAAAGCTACTGCTCTCATTTACCATATGGAGAGCCATGTGCTTGTACAGTGTTTAACAAAATAAAAAGGTTTTAAATAGTGAACAATTTACCCCCTGCTCAATACTTTTACAAACAACTTTTTGTACATTAACGTTTCCGATTTTCACAATCGACAGCCTGCTATTATGTTTCCTTTCGAAGGTCCTTGCACTCAATCAATTTTTGAACTCGTCAGAAGTATTATCCGTGGCGAAGTAATGCCTTGTCCACACCAAGCAAACGGAAGCTAATATGAGACTTGGTTAATTTTCGTTTAAGGAAAACGATTTTTTTTTGCATTTTTGACTGACTACCAAATCGCTTTATATTAGAAATTAATTAAGATGAGGTTCCTTGCAACGGTTCCCCAGATTGTACTTAGTGCAAAATTTATCATTAGTGTCAGTAAACGTTATTGTTAGGCATTGTCGAATACCGTGTTGGAACCTAGGATTATATTTACGCACGAGGCTTAATATCCTAACAAGGGTAGCAACGAATTACAACATGGATGTTTACAGATGTAAACCAAGGCTAAAACATCATCCAGACGGTTGTAATAACGCTCCAATAACGCCTTCCACAAAGGGGACCTAGGTGGAAACTTCGTTTGAAAGCAATCAAAGTTTGGATTAAGTCTACGTTCCACACGGATACAAACCTATGTTTATAACCAATGTTTTAATACGTGTGGAACCCCTATAAGCATTGAGAATCAATCAATCAATGGTGTATTCTATCCATATTTCGTTAGCGTTCGTTTGCTCAGTTTGTACCCAGCTTTAGAGATAAAATCGTATTGTTCGCAGTATGACAATCGAAACAATGAATTCTCAACACTTTAATGCCGCTTCTGAAAAACATATTTTTGGACAGCAATCAAATATTGAAATAAGAATAAAAAAAGAAAAAAGCTTTAAAACCCTAGTATTTTTTGCATGAGCGTTAGCATCTGCCACTGTTCTAGTTAAAGTCATAATCGGGCATAAATAACTAAAAATTAGTAATTAGTCATAGAAAGTTACATGAGGGTCATGAGTGAAGCGATAGCTTCCCGACTCAAGCTTAGTTAGTTAGTTACGATTTAGCGGCATCACATTACATTTTTTTTTCATGAACTTCACACGTATACTTTAACTGAACAGAATAGTACAAAATGCCACCAAAATTGACAAATTTTAATTAATTTTATAATATACTAGCGGCCCGGTTCGTGCTTCGCTACGTATATGACCGCAAGAATGACATAATACAACATAACAAAAAAGAAAAAAAAAACAACTGAAAAAAGTTTTAATATGAAAAAAGGTTCAATTTGACAGAAAAATACCCATTAGGGATTAACAAAACGATCCACCATTTATTGAATTCATTTGTTACAAAAAATGACATAAATGAAGAACCGCTGGACCGATTTTTTGCAAACTTCACATAAACCATCTACTAAAGCCCTTCT
>NJDC01003018.1:28982-45812 GCA_002245475.1 Calephelis virginiensis
AGGTAGGCAGAGGTACAACCAAGGCACCCACGACTAGCAGAAGACACTAAGTCCCACAATGTGATAGGTGGCAAGCCTATCGCCAACCGGGCACATTTCCAATCCCGATCAACATTTTTTTTTAATTAGAAAATTGGAAAAATCCAATTTTCTTTATGTTGGCCGACCCGGGATTCGAACCCAGGACCTCATGCAGTCAAGTCCAACACCCGGACCGCTAGACCACAGAGGCGACTATGTATGGTACGATTATGATTTCCATATTTCATAATAATCCATCCTTAACAGCTTAAGTGAAGCTCTAAAACAGCACAATATATTCTGTAATTGTTCTTTGCCATATTAAGTAAATACTTTGACCTATTAAACCAAAATTATGTTCATAAATCGCACGTTTACATATTGCTTACAAAACAAATAAAAACGGTATTATATCGACCATTCGTCACAGCGCGCGGCACAACCGCGAATCATGTATACTACGTATTTCACCAAGTGTGTACCAGACTCGACACGCGTAGGTGTAAACTCGTTTTCGTCCATTTGTATCAAGATATAAAACTGTATATTGTATTACCGTGATATTGTAATATAGCTACGAACCATCTCGACCACGTCAGCGTTCAAACATAATCGATCCTTCCGTTAAAAAGTTACGATGCGACAGACTGACACACACACGTCAAACTTGTGACACTCCATTTTTTCGGCAAGGGTTAAAAAATGTTAGTTTCAGTCCTAATGGTCCAATATCAGTAGGTAGATAACGGTTTGGATATAAGTGGCTGTGACATTGGAACGGCTATTAATGAAATTGTTGTAATTATTATTATTAATAAATTGTTGAAATTGTGTTAACGGACGCAGCTGACGGACGGGTGGCTGGCAGCCACGACTTACAAGGTATCTAGATAATGAACACTGAGCTGTGCCAACCATCGGACGTAAGTCGTGGACGTGACCTTATATGTTCAGACGTTTGAAAGATATCTGGCGAGCTGGATGTTTTTGTCAGCCGACAGCATCCACGAACAGTACGTACACATCTATCAGAAATACGCCTTTTAAATTTTTTTTTAAATGATTACAAATTTTTTTTTCCGATTTTCAAAGAATTTTACTAGCCGGTTACAGAGAACGCGATATTTTCGAACAGGAATCGACAAGAAAAAAAATTAAATTTTGACAATCCAAAAACGGGTTCAAAAATATTTTTGAAAACTCTTAAAAAATTGGAATAAACATGATAATACTTATCTGCACGCCAAGGTCCTTAATCATTCAGACCCGTCATACTTTCCACATGACCGAACTAACGGAGCATGCCCTTTCTTATTTTATAACCAACACTTTCTTTCAATCCCACTCTATCTCAAATATCACTGCTACAATTTGTTGACCGCTGACCGTAGCGGGCGCAACACCGCAGATTTTCCGTAGCCTTTTCATTGCGGTCACATTTATCCTACTTTCATTATTTTAGTCAATTTTAGTTTCATGTCAGCAACATACGTTAGGATATATACAGAATTATGCAAAGCGAATCTAACAAACATTAGGTACGTCGCAAAATTTTAAAAATAACATTGTAATTTCAAAAAAGTAGATCACTAATTAACAGACTTCGTTTTCAATATTTAAATACTCTACGTACACAAAATTAAGGTATTCTCTTCGATTTCCCCTGGGATTCCTTAATTAAATACAGACTGGGTTTGAATGGAACAATCTCGAAAGTACGAACTTTCAAATAAATAATAAATAATAATAAATAAATATCCCTGGACAAGTCACACAAATTGAACCTAACCCCAAAGTAAGCAAATTATATGCTTGTGTTATGGGTGTTAGCCAACGATTCAAATACATAGAAATACTTAAATAGATACCAGAATATATTTAATAAACACCCAGACCCCGAAATGCAGACACCTAAATGTTCATCACACAAATGCCTGCCCCCGTCGGGAATCGAACCCGAGCCTCGCGGTTGGTCGATGTAGTTAGGCGTGTACGCTAGCCACTCGACCAACGAGGCGGTCAAATAAGAAAATAACTTTTAACACAAACGACAAAGAAATTGAATCAGAATCAGAAAAATCAATTTTTCACCTGATATCATTTCCATATCAGGTAGTAAAATTCACGTCGAAATTCACCACTACCACCAGATCGGAATCGCGAGTAGATCCAGCGAAAGAAACTTAGCCGGCTTATTTTTTTTATAATAATTTATCGTAAAATTAAAAATCACAAAAGAATACAAATTACAATTCAATTTTACGTGTACATCTTATATAAAAAGTAAAACAAATTACATTGACCGCCTCGCTGGCCGAGTGGCTAGCGTACACGCCTAACTATACTGACACGATTCCCGACGCGGGCAGACATTTGTGTGACGAACAAAGATCGGGGTCTGGTCTGGGTGCTTATTAAATTTATCCAGGTATATATTTAAGTATTTCTGTGTATTAGAATAGTTGATTAACACCTATAATGCAAACATATAATTTGCTTACTTTGGGGTTAGATTCAATTTGTGTAACTTGTCCGTATATATGTATTATTATTGATTATTATATAATACCTGTTCTCAAGCATGCTCGTCTCTAAATACTCTGAGATTTGAACATAAAAAATATAGATTTCGGACTCCTAACCTCCTATTTCCAACCCGGTTAAAAGTACAGGAAAAAGTCATGTAATAACGCTGAAAACGCTTTGTCAAGATACGCTCTATTACACCCGTATTTTATGCAACACTAGGCATATTTTGAGATATGACACCATCACTTAACCGAGTTTATGTTCATATCCTCCTCCCATGTTTAATAAACAGAGAGAAACGAGACACTTACGAAGTTTACTACATAATGTCTTTTATTTGCCTGGAGCTGCTTTTGAATTATAAATATGTATACTACACAGTATTAGCACGCCTGTATCCCTATCACCAGGGCAGCCAAGATTAGCTGAAAAACCTATCCTTCAGATCGGAATATGAAACTGTCATTATATTAACTGGGACAGGTAAAATGTAAGATCCCTACCCGGGCACGTTGCTGCTTCTCTCCACCACCTCTTTCTCTCTACCACCAGTAGTCTTGTAGGTAATGACGCATTCAACCTACTCTCAGGCTTACAAGCTGCTAAATGGGAAGACCCGAATTAACAACGTTAGGATATATACAAAGTTATACTTATAAATGCAGTGTATATACGTATAATTTTTGTTATACATTGATCTGCCATTCCATATTATGAAAGCCTGTCCACAATTAGAAATCGAATGACAAACATAGGACAATACTTTTTATCCAATTTTGTATTTAAAACCTTCAAAAATAAATAATATAAATAACCAATTTCATTAATGAAAACAGAGGCAATGTTTTTCTTTAGGTTATGTTCTCCACAACCTTTTGGTCTATTGTGTTCAGGGCAAAAGCGTTATGAAAAGTCGTAAGTTTTCCTAGATTTCATCAAGCCAATGCAAAACTTTTTGCACCGAAAACGCTTGTCAACTTTGTTGCCTCAATTCTAGATTTTGCTGACATTTTGTTATTCCGGGAACTCGTAGTTGTGCTAGTCTAAGATCCGATTGGGTTATAACAATGTTTTATATTATAACATTAATAACCTAGGCAAGCACGCGTAATCAATTTTCTCTGTGTTAGTCTGGGTCCGCTAATTGCTGAATAGACCATCTGTCTCCCTGCCACTTACCAGGCAGTTTGAAAGAGGATATCGAAGGTTCATGTAAAGCACAATCATCGGCAGTAGAGTGCCGTGCAGCAATTTTTCCGGGTAGGGATCCGCCACCTTGCATATTATTACTGCCACCATAATGAGTTTTTCATGTTCTGGTTTCGAAGATAATGTGGCCGGTAGACTTGCATAATAGGCCTAATATCCCGACCACATGACAGATGCTCTTGTAACAGTTTGAGTTTGTAGATATAGTTTTTTTAACACAGCATTCGAAAAATGAAATAGATGGGAAAGAGGAAAACTTATGTCAACATGTTCTTTGTTATTAATTATATGTATAAAAATAGAC
Organism: Calephelis virginiensis; assembly: GCA_002245475.1. Lineage (NCBI taxonomy): Eukaryota > Metazoa > Arthropoda > Insecta > Lepidoptera > Riodinidae > Calephelis > Calephelis virginiensis. The sequence goes on from NJDC01003018.1 coordinate 33,046, forward strand.
GTTGCCAAACTCCATGACAGTTTGAATGAAACAGTTTGAGGGAAGTCGTTTTAAAGAAATATAACCGATTTCGCATATATACTATACACATGTATCCTTTTTTCGCATACATTGGTTTATGTATTCAAAAAACATTTATATAGATGACGAGCGGATCTTCTAGATTTTTGTTACCTACTAAGATATCTTTATAAATTATTGGAAAATATCAGTTGTTGCCTAGTAACTGATCAAAAGTAGTCATATCTCTTTTACCTCGATAGGTTATTAACATTGGCCGTTAAAGTAGTAGTTACCAATATATACAAACATTAACAGCATCAAGGGATATTTTGTATAAGGTTCTTAAACTCAAAAAAACATTGGCTAATTTTAAAATCTTTTTATGAAATACTTCTTTGCAAACCTTTTTGGATGATTCTAAACTTAAATTTGAAAGAAAGAAATAAAAAGAAAAGATTGGCGAGGCATAATGGTAGCAAAGTCCGAAAGTTTCGTTTACCTTTAGTAATATTTGGATATTTGTTTGTGTCAAATTTAAGTTTTATAACAAGTTATCGATTAATTTTGAGTTAAAACCATTGTGTGCAACGGCGCTACTTAATGCGATGAGAAATGCTAAGAGCAGTAGGCATGCTCCAAGCTGGGGCTTCTCAACGGAGTATTGCTCAGGTTATTGCAACAAGACAAAACGTGATAACGTGGTCACACTACCGTGCTTCTGGTGAAGTTGCCGCGAGAAGAAAATCAAATGTTACGGCCATGCAGTTGGTTCAGAGGTTGCTTCAGAGCACCAGTTGCTTGTGAGTGACCAAACTGTGAGGACATGAAGCTAACCTTCATGCTCGCAGACCGCTTCGTACTCCAGCACTATGCCGAGGAAATGGTGGACGACGACTAGAGTGGGCCCGTGTACATCTACTCTGGTAAGATAACCAGTGGTCTGCAGTTCTGTTTACCGATGAGTCCCGGTTCGGTTTCCATTCCGATACACTTTGAGTACGTGTTTGGCGGAAGATAATGGTTTGTGCAGGAATTCGTCTTAGTGGAAGAACAGATCTCGTTTGGATCAGAAACACCACGATGTCTGAAAAATACCATAACGAAGTGCTAGTGCCGATAATCTACCGCCACAGACTACAAATGGGCCAAGAATTTACCGTCAGCCGTCCACACACAGCGAGAGTGGTGACGAGATGATTGCAAGAACACAACGTATCAGTCTTAAGCTGGCCCTCTCAATTACCTGACCGAATACCCATAGAACACGCGTGACACATGCTCCAAAGAAGGGCTTTGAGGAATTTCCCTGCAAATATTGGGATTTGCGACAACATTTTTTGCATCTTAGCCGGGCCTGGGCCAATATACTGCCGCAAGAATTGGATAACTTTATAAAAAAAATCGTTGTTATAATTGTCGTGGTGGTTTTACAGACTGCTGAATATTCACCAGACTGTTAAAAACAATAACTTTTTCTCACCTGACACATTGTTTTCATTTCATTGTTAAATTTACCGTTATTTTATGTTTATTTAAGTATAAAATTGTTTACGTAAAATAATATTTGCTTTTTATTCACGACTATAGTCTATGGGCTTTATAAAAACATACACATGTTTTATCTTATCTTTAATAAACTCAAAATATCCCCTGACAGTGTTGCGTTATTATTTAATATATGAAAACAAAATGCAGTTCATTTGTTTCACTAAAACTATAAAACATCTGTATGATTTAAGTTAAATTTAGTTTAGAAATATTCGAAGAAGTTTGAGGAATGTTTAAGGATATAAAAAAGGGACAAACTGCTAGGGAATTAAGGAAAAATATTAATGTAATTTTTCCAATCCAAACAGTTATTAGTTTTTAATGTCGGACAAAATGCCTTCAGCTGTTAAAACATTTGTAACATTTATTTGGTAGATATCTCATTTACATGATCAAAAAGGTTTGTTTCTTATGTTACCTGCTGGCTGAGACTATCTGCAAAAGGGAAATCCCTGATAAATATAATTTCATCTATGAATAAATTGTGTTTATCAAAGATTGCCCCGGACTTCCATCTCATTTCCACTATCCTGAATAGACCGGTTTATTAAACCAAATTATAATAATTAAAACATTTCGAAATTACTCAACTTAATAAATAAAAATATCAGTCAGATCTTATACTATAAACAAACTCGATCGTCGCTCAATTTATGTATGCGCTCTAAACTGGAGTGGGTGGATATTCGTTTTTGCCGAAAGCTCATCATGTATTTTCATATCACGATATTGAAAATTCCTTTTCCGCCTTTCAGTATCGAAGATTTAATTAACTGAGTATTAATCTATTAACATTCCGCAGTACAGCGTACATAAAATAGCTATAATACTGTATATACCCAGCGAGCATGTCGAATCAATATGTACTAACAATCTGTCCTAGCTTCGCACAGGTGGACACAGGGCCAGAGAGCAAAGCTCCGGAGCCTTCACAAAACGATGGTCTACACTAGAGTCTCTGTTTGTTATTAGCCGAGTAACCGCGTACCAAACATTTAAATTTTCCACTTCTACCTTAAAGCTAGAAACAAATCATCGGGTGCGCTTGATGGATACTACTGACAGCCGTGACTTTTAGGGTATCTAGGGAATGAAAGTACATTGAGCCTTACAAACTCTCGGATATAAGTCGCGGACGTGATTTTGAGCGTTCGGACATCCGAAAGATATCTAGCGCGTTGGATGTTTATGTCAGCCGTAAACGTCCACGGACGGCATGTGCATACTTATCAGTCACGGCTGAAAATATGTTTCCACCTTAAGAGTGGCGCTTGAGAACTGCTCAACCAGTAGTTTTTTAATATCTTCTTTAAGGTTCTAGAAAAGTTGTTATAAAGCCAAAAGTTAGGGAAAATGCAAGAGAAATAGGAAAAACAATGCTTACATTTTTATTTTGAACTTTCAATGTCAATGTATGAAGTAATATAATATCACAATTCACAAGTATAATACCAACAGCATCATCCTAGCGTAAATTTGGCTGTGCCACACATTTAAGTATTAGAACCCAAAAAAGGTCTTGAAAGGCTTAAGGTCCAGAAAGTAATATGGTTAAAATTAGAATTATTTTTCAATTTTAGAATTAGATTTAATTAAATTATAATTAATTAAATAATTAAATAATAATTAATTAAATAACCCTCTTAGAATTCTCATGGTATGCGCCTTATTTTGGTGTCCATATACAAAAAATTAAATTCCAAAAAGGGTTGACCCTTTAACGTACTTAGGAATCTGACTTCTTGCTTGTCTTCCAATCAGGATCTGATTTAAATACCTTTTAGGCTACATAAATAACGTCGCTTTTTCTTTACGCTCTTAATTTGTTGACCTTTTTAGTACGATTCATATACTAACATCTTGTGCTATGTATATTAAAAAGGCAAAGAAGTGCAGGAGAAAAATCCCTTATGGTAAAAAATATAAAACCAAAAGTGTTAAAGGCACGTTGTTAACTAAATGCTATGGTCGATACAAAATCGAAATTACTACGGTCTATAGTATCTTCACGCCCATATCCCTGAAATGGTAGGCAGAGGCACAACCAGGACACCCACGACTAGCCAAAGACATTAAGTCACAGAATGTGATAGGTGGCAAACTTATCGCTAATTGGACACATATTAAACGTTATTGTTATTAGAAAGTATTTTTTTTGTTGTTGCCCGACCCGGGGTCGAACCCGGGTCCTCGAGAAGTCAAGTTCGAATTGTCGTTATATTTTATTCAATTTATAAAAAAACCTTAAGTCATGTGATAGATTCACCCAAGAATCACTATCTCTTGGTTTCTTTTTTCTTTCCTAGTTTCTTAAGAATTATTAAGCGCACAAAAATTAAAGACGGAAAGTTTAATAACTGATATTTTGTTTTATATTGAATCTTTTAATTGAGTCCAGAAAGGAGGTGGCTAGCAATTGGTCGGTATATCTGTTTTTGTATGTTACCAATTCGGCAATGACGAATAGATTGTGACGGTTCTTTTTTTGAAAGGTTTGCCATGGTTTAGAGTCATGTCAGATAAGATTGGTCCAGATCTGAAAAGTGGTTTATGGGTTATAGGTACTTAATAATGTAAAGTGTAAAGGGATATGAAAAAAACTTTCAGAATTAAGCAATAAATAAATTATTGTATTCACTTTCAGTAACTTAAATGGGAAAGAAAACATCGACAATAAAATTATAGTATGAATCATACATTCGATAAAAATATACGCCTGTTATATGAGATTCATTAAAATGATACGATATATTTCGTGATCATTAAAAATTGTGTATTGTGTTTTTATAGAAAAGTTTTTACAAATCACCCGCCTCGGTGTTAAGGCGGATATCACACTGCCGTGGCAATCCGCTCCCAAGTGTAAGGCGGATATCACACTGCCGTAGCAATCCGCTCCCATGTGTAAGGCTACTGAATCCAAATACGGCTATGTTAGGCTAAATAATGCGGTGCATCACCGCACGGAAATGCGGTACTAGTACGCGATTCTTGTATACAGATTAAAATTGTTCAGTACAAAGTTAAAATCCTAATCATTGCACGCCGGAATGGTGCCCGATGCAGTGTGATATTCGCCTAAAGAATCATTAATATTTATTGTGAAAAAATAACAGACTTATATCCCCGTGTTGGTCCGGGATATCCTTTGCATAATAGAATATCTGCCTTCCTTACCAGGCAGCTCGTAAAAGGCGATCATAGGCTTACCGTCACTAACACCGTGACATCTGACTAGGTGATAGAGTTTCGCAGCGACTAGCCCGGATTGGTACCACCGCCTTACCTATTCCTGCCGCCATAACGTCATGACGTGTTCCGTTTCGGAGGATAAGGTGGCCGGTAAACTCACTTTTGCTCGGGGCCTAATCCCGACCTCAGGTTAGCAACGCACCATTACAACCTTTGGTGTCTCTACGCGGCGTAAATTTCTAACCATCAGGAAACTCATCTGATTGTTTGACATCCTATATCATAAAAAAAGATACTTTTATATGACAAGACAACGAATAGCCAAACGTCTCTCCTGATGTTTCGAGATAAACGTGAGCTATGGACAACATTAACATTATAGGTGCGTCGTTGTACTGTGGCCGGGATAACCTCTGTGTAACCTATCTGTATCTTATAAGTTGCAAAAAATGATATACAGATGATGATATCTAACAAGTTGCAGAACGTGCTCTGTTGTCCACGTCTCAATACATTCTTTTTTAATATAATTACAAAAATTGTGTGTTAATATCATTTTTAAATTACTGTAAATAATATAGGAGTAAGTAATATTTAGGTAGGAGGTATACCTAATCGTCACTCCTTATCTGGAAGTCTACCGGATACCCTAACTTAGACTAACATTTGTCTGCGGCTTAGCTAGTGTATGAAACTAAAAATATTCCCATAGGAAATTATTTAAATATTGTGATACCTCCACCGAACAACCTTCACCTTTACCTTTTATATACTTACTTATAGATTTGGTCATAGACTCCCTACGTATTCTTGAGATCAGATATATATATATATATAAACAATACCGAACTAACATATATATGTTAGTTCGGTATTGTTTAAAGAATGTCATATAAAAAAAAAAATGCAATACGCATGTAAATAGTTGTACATGCTCAGAAAAATCTAGATTTACAATCCATCCAAGACCGACTCTATTTCTACATTGAAGCGTATAAAAATATCTTTTCTAAGGGAAAATGTCACATTCATACAAGCATAAATATTGGCGACAGAAAAATAAAAGAAGCATTTAACACATGAATTTTTTTCATGTTATTGTACCGTTCAGTTAGTCAACTGTGCTTTACGTGACGCAGACGTTGGGACCCATTTGGATATTGTAATTGTTTAGCAAAAATATACAAGTACGTTTATTTAAAAATCAGCTCTAAATTTCTTAACTTTTTCTTAATTCTATTGAATTCAGAATGGGTTCTTTCTGAAATATGGCAGCATCTTGAATATTAATCTAAGTTCAAAACTTCCTCAGTTAAAATTCTGGGTAGCTTTATGAATTAGGGATCTAAGAATATAATCGTGATAATAAAGAAATAATATTTCAAGTGCTCATTATAGATTCGAATTTAATGAAAGTTTATTCTTGATTTTGCGATGAAAATGGCCAATTCCATTTTTATCACTCGAACAATAAATTAATAATTGATTAGTATTAATTCGACGGGTCAAAGAATTACACTTTTGCAGAAAAGACCATCTGGCTTCCTGCCAGGCAGCTCGTAAAAGGCGAGCATAGGGTTACATCCTACTAGGTGGTATAGTTTCGCAGCAACTCGCCCGGATTGGTTCCACCGCTTTGCCTATTCCTGCCGCCACAACGTCAGTGCTTGCCATTGATATGATACATATAGAGTAGTAACTGTTGCTGGGTAACCGCTTAATGTTGCTCGACATCCCGGCCTCAGGTTGGCAACGCACCATTACCAACTTTAGTGTCTTTAGGCGGCGTGAATTACTTACCATCAGGAAATCCGTCTGTTTGTTTGCCTTTCAATATCATAAGTATATGTTAACTTTAAACGCTTACCAAACAGTTGCTCAAACAGTTACACGAGTTATTAACGTGCATACACTGAAACATTAGGCATTTGCATAAAACGTGAACAGGTTTTTAATTACTAATTAAGTTCCAACCCACGGAGAATCTATTCAGTTTCTTCCACTGGATCTTTACCAGCAAGGTCATGCTCTCATTCTATGGTTCTTTTATGCATTCATTACGAATAGCAAGCATTTGCAACAAAGTTTCAAAAGGCTCTTAGATTCGCGTAGTTTTACCTGGGAAAATACGTAGTTTCTGTGGTTTGCAAACAAAAACATTTACTTACGGGGTAAGTAAATAGACGGAATAACAATGGCGCTGCGGAAACAATAACGATAAAGTGTTTTCGATAATGATAGACTTTACTTCGAATGAGTTAGCGACGTGACAGAGAAAGTTTTAGGCTGGATTTCACCGTCAAATTTAAACGTATCGTCAATTGCGTTTAGTCAAGAATTGTCAAGAGTGTAAATTATATCAATTATATTGTTAAAGAAATTTGATTATTGTGAATATTTTATTATTAAACTTTTTTTATGTGTTATGTAGATTCTGGGGGTTAAACATTTTGTCAATTTTAAAAGAGTACATTCGTTTATAAACGGGATCACTACATATACTTGAATTCGTTTACACTGAACTTATTTTTAATAAACTTGGTTTTTAGCATCTACAAAATCAGCCCTTAGTAACCTATGATTTGATCATGTTAAGGGTACCATAATAATAAAATTCAAATAAAATTATTAAATTTGCAATTTCCAGCAAAAAATAAATATACGTATAAATACGCCACTAAACAGGAAAGACGGTGCGTTTTAAATGAATTGGACTTACCAGAAGCTTAAAACCCTAAGCATATCCAACCCGACACACACACACCATTAAACTATTTTATTAGCACCAACAATACACTCACCACTAAAAACTTAACATACGTTTCACTTTGCAACCGAAACACCATCAGGAGAATTCGACTGCACTTCACGAAGGTCGAGCAGAAACTTTTACGAGTAACTATGGGTTTCCTCAAAGTAACGCCTTCTTCTATCAATTACGTTGATTATTCCACTAGTGAAGTGAGACAAGGTGGAAGAACCAGACTTTACCACTGTGTCAACTTTGACATCATCGAGTTTCAGTTTTGAAGGTACGGTAGTCTGTTAATTTAGTCTGTGAGTATACTGTGAGTATTCCTTAAGAGAAATCAGCCAATTTGTTAACTTTCACGTAACATAAAAAATGTCCGTATTAATCCGGGTTTGCTGAGTAGAATAGACCATCTTCTATGGTGGTCCGCACCAGCAGCTTGACAGAGCTGATTCTGATTCTGATTCTGCTTATAAGAGGCGATCAAAGAATATATAGGTTATTACGAGCAAGACCATTGGCGGTAGAGTTCTGTGCAGCAACTTCACCGAGTAGTTATCCATCGCCTTTCCTGGAGCGTAGCGTAGCCGGTAGACTTGCATAATAGGCCTAACATCCCTCGCTCGGGACATCGACGCACCTATAAAATCTATTGCGTCTATAAGGCACTGTTGTCGGGGGTTAACACCTACTTTGATATAAAACAATGACTTGGATACTAGTTGTATATCCTTAACAAAAAAGTTTTAACACCTTCTCATTTAAAACTTTTCTTTGCAATTGATTTTAAAAGAGGGTGCGGATTTTCGTTCCTGTGGTATGGGGTAAGACGGAATCAAATGCTTCCTAAAGAATTTTAAACAAGGCTTTTAAGACTCTTGAATCTAAAATACTTTCAAAGTGAGTTGAAAATTCTTAGAATATTATCTTTGTTTGTGGAAACTTTATTATCTATGTTAACATAATATTTGAGAAGATCAGTAGGGTTACTCTGGAAGCTCGATTTATACATTATTGGAAATTGGAATCGAATATGTCATTTTAGGTACTCTTGAACACAATACTGGCGAATTATTACCATTTAGCTAATAGCAAATAGTATTTATCCTATTCGTCGAATTTATTTGTAACTTAATGTTAATAATCCCCTAATTCTGTGTTCAAAAGTACCTAAAGTGACATATACGATTCCAATTTCCAATTCGCATGATATCGAGATTCAAGAGTAACCCTACAGTTCACATATCGGTTACAGGGTTCGTTTATTAAAAGTAAACGTAATAATTTATATAACATTTACTGTCTTATTACAAGACATACTAAAATAAGGGTTAAGTAAATATTATTGTCTGTTGATATTATAATATCAGGTTGATACCTAACCCTTATTTATTACTCAGACGGTAATAGTTAATTAAATCAAAAGATTTTGTTGTCTGGTGTTCCGGTGTGCTGGTGTTGTCATGGACCTAATGAGGTCTCGGGTTCGATTCCGCGGTGGAGAAATGAAGTATCTTCACGCTTATATCTCTGCAGGGTTGGCAGAGGCCCAACCATGGCACCCACGACTAACCGAAGACACTAAGTCCCAAAATGTGATAGGTAGCAAGCCAATCGCCAATTGGGCACATATCTAAACCCAGGCAACGTTATTTTTAGGAGAAAATTGAAAATATATATTTTCTCATTTTTTTGTAGCCCGATCCAGGAATCGAGCCTGGAACCTCAAGATGTTAGTCCAACACCGGACTGCTAGACTACAGAGGCGGTGGAACAAATCAAATTGTGTTTTCCAATTGTCTAATTAAAACAGCGCCTTGAATTACTTATGTGATGGTGGCAACAGGCTATGCTATCACGTTGTGGGAATACAATTGGTTTAGTTGATTGTGGGTGTACTAGTTGTAACTCTATGTACCTCTTTTGGGATACGATTGTGAAGGTCCTTATAAAAATGGCCTAAAGCCTCAGAACACATAACGGTGAGCACAAACATTTAAATATTTTTTTTGTGATTTGAGGTTTCCTTTTTTTTGTAATAAGGCAACGAACAAGCTCGCTGGGCGTCATGCCTAATATGTAAGTCTACAGTTTATTCTACCATTCAGACCAACTTGACATTGACATTATGCCGGCAGAAATACGTAACGCGATGAATCCGTATCATGTGGCCACAGTTCCACCAGTCACGGCCACTGAACTGCCAGTTACCTATATTGACCGCCTCGTTGGTCGAGTGGCTAACGTACACGCCTAACTACAAACACCAACCGCGAGGCTCGGGTTCGATTCCGACGGGAATTTCCGGGTCTAGGTGCTTATTAAATTTATTCTGGTATTTATTTAAGTATTTCTATGTATTAGTATCGTTGACTAACACCCATAACACAAGCATATAATATGCTTAATATGCTTACTTTGGGGTTAGATTCAATATGGGTAACTATCTGTCCAGAATAAATAAATTTATTCATTTATTTATCTGTATGCCACGGTTATCTCTTACCGAGTTGTATGCTTGATCGCTGTCATTAAAATCTCAAAAAATATTAACTTTAATCAACAAATGCATTTCCAAACTCGACTCTTAAAATATCGACGGGGCCATCATCGATATTCCAAAGCCCGGTTTCTTTAATCAACTAACCGTAAACCGTCAGTATAATCATTGGTAGTTTGCCTAAGGGCCGAAACACATAACCTCGTTGCGCCGTGCCGCTAGAATCGACAGTAGCGTCACTGCGATACTCGTTATTTACTTTAAACAATATAATATCTTTTTAATAAAAAAAAGCAAAAAGTTGCTCACGATTGTCTCTAAGTTAATGCTTATGTGTTTTGGCCCTTAAAGTAACGAAGCGTTGCTCGTAGTTAGCTATACTAAATGTTTGGAGTTAACAATCGAATACAAACCACTATAGATAGATTTTGTACTATTCTTATAAAAAGCAACCATTCGTAAGCACAACTACTCGTTTCTTGAATATAGGAACCGGGGATAACACGTTAACGTTAACCACTAACGAGGTGTTGCTTAGAAATGTTGAAAGGATTTTAAAGATTATATTGCAACTAACAATTTAAAATGTATTGTAGCAAGTCGTCTACCGCTTGTGTACTTCACAATTTACAAAATACACCGCCTGGGCTGGTCGCAATTACAGTAACACGACAGAATAATTAAATGTGCTTGTAGCTTTGCCTAAATAAAACTGCCTTTTCGCTTTTGATCTGGACAACTATTACTGTACTATTTCACGAACCACTCGTAATATTCGTTATATTAGATAACTGCTGTTACTTATCCTACTTATTTCGTCTTTTGATAATCATGAAAACCAAAGAGTCTTTATCTCAAATAGCTACTATGTGGAATATTTTTTTAAAAAGGGAGATAAAAAGCATGTAATAACTATTTTAAATGCCATGTTGATGTTTAACGTATTTTATGATTTTTACCAAAAATGAGGAGTTTTGAATTCGACTGTGTGTTTGTTACGGGATTACTCGGCCAATGAATGTTAACATTTTTTTAAATAGTAGGTCATAATGAAGAATCAGAGTCAAATTCAGAAAAAAAATTATGATGTTGGAAGGCAAACAAGCAGACTGATTTCCTGACGGTAAGAAATTCGCGGAGCCTTGGGACACCAAAGTTAGTAGTGGTGCATTGCTATCCTTAGGTCGGGATCTTAGGCCTTGAGCAAAAGTAAGTTTACTGGCTATCTTACCCTCCCGAACAGAACACGTCAACGACTAGCACTGACGTTATGGCGGTAGGTATAGGTAAAGCACTGGTGCCAATATGTCATATGTCAATAGTCAGATTTCACAGTGTTACTGACAGTAAACCTATGCTCGCCTTTTACGAGCTGTCTGGCAGGAAGGCAGATGGTCTGTTCTGCAAAGGATCCCGAACCAACATGGACGATACACGTGCTAAGGCATTTTGTGATAAATTATTCCCTTAAAATTCTAAAATTTCAAAAATGTATTCCCCGTGTTGGTCCGGGTTCCTTTGCAGAATAGACCATCGGACTTCCTGCCAGGCAGCTCGTAAAAGGGGAGCATAGGCTTACCGTCACTAGCACCGTGACATATGAATAGGTGGTAGAGTTTCACAGCGACTCACCCGGATTGGTACCTATTCCTGCCGCCATAACGTCATGACGTGTTCCGGTTTGGAGGGTAAGGTATCTGTATTACTTTTGCTCGAGGCCTAACATTCCGGCCTCAGGTAGGCAACACAACATTACCATCGTCGGTGTCTCTAGGCGGTGTGAATTTTCTTACCATCAGGCAATCCGTCTGCTTGTTTGCCTTCCTATATCATAAAAAAAAGTTCTACTGCTCTTAAATTTTTGATAGTAAGCATATATTAAGCACCAAAAATGAGATCAGTGCGTTGCTAGCTAAGGTTAAGGTGTTAATCTTCAAACTTGAATAAGGCTAACCAATTCCCTCTGACGGTATCGTCACAGTGGCGAGCATTTACTTTAAAGAATAATAATAATAAAAATAAATTCCCTGAACGAATTACACAAATTGAATCTAAACCAAAGTAAGCAAATTACAATTTACAAATTATATACGTGTTAAAGGTGTTAGTCAACGATACTTATACATAAAAATACCTGAATACCAGAATAAATTTAATAAGCACCCAGACCCGAAAATGCAGACGTCTAAATGTTCATCACACAAATGCTTGCCCCCGTCGGGAATCGAACTCGAGCCTCGCAGTATATCCGTGTAGTTAGGTGCGTACGCTAGACACTCGACCAACGAGGTGGTCAAATAAATAAAGCTCATCAATCCGGCTGTCAACCTACACAGCAATAAAACAGTTATATTATATTAAGTTTGTTTAAAATAAATGCTTTACTCTTTCACTGAAACTTAGACCTAAAAATATCATGTCTTCGGCCATTATCCTTTAAATTATGAAAATCTCCGGACGATATCCTTCAATATAACTCCTGCTTTTTGTAGTATTGCTCTCTAAGGCTACAGCCATTAGCGATATAGTAGCGTATAATGTAAGGGTAAAAAGAGGGTTAACAAGAATAAAATATGAGGATCGGGATTTGGGATATTGTGGGATGTTAAAGAACTCGATTAAGTAACTAGCGAGGGTTTCGATTCTTGCGGGTTAAATGTTTATAAAGTGTAAGAGATGGATACTCGTATTTGAATACAATATGACAATACAATTGAAATAACATCATATTATACGAAAGATATATTAAAGTAGATATAATATAGATATAAT
>NJDC01003018.1:53154-67533 GCA_002245475.1 Calephelis virginiensis
ACTTACATAAATGTTATTGGAAAAATCATCAAGATAATAAAATAGTGTGTGTAAAAATGTTGAAAATATTTCAAAGTTCAGTTTAAAAAACGGGCCGTATTATAACAAATGAACAGGTGAAATCGGTTTAATAACTTAGTATATTAATTAACAAAGACTGTAATTAAAATATTAACTGCCAAACAACATTTGAGAAGCCTTTTTAGAAAAACACTCTCTAAAATTTAAATTTAACCAATAACATACTAGATAAAAAAGTGGGCGATAACGCCCCCTTGTGGGCGCTGGAAGCCTAGAGGGGGGCGGTATAAATCTTGAAAAAAATGTTTTTTTTTTAAACTAGGCGCAACAAATATGTTATTGAGGTTATTGACAAGAAAAAAACGAGGAGGGGGGCGCTACAAAACAACTGATTTTCAAAGTGGGCGTTACATGAAATAAGTTTGGGAACCTCTGTACTAGACATTATCGCCTCTGTGGTCTAGCGGTCGAAGTGTTGGACTTGACTTCATGAGGCCTCGGGTTCGAATCCCGGGTCGGGCAACAAAAAGAAAATGTGGTATTTCCAATTTTCTAATAAAAAAAATGTTGCTTGTGATATGTACCCAATTGGCGATAGGCTTGCCACCTATCACATTGTGGGACTCAGAGTCTTCGGCTAGTCGTGGGTGCCTTGGTTGTCTCTCCGCTTACATCTTAGGGGAAATGGGAATGAAGATACTTACTTACTTTTTTTAACATACTAGACGTAAATGACGTGGTAGTATGTTATTAGTTGAAAATATTCTACTAACTAATTTCAGATGTTTAGTAAAACATATGTTCAATACGTGTTTATTTTTTTTGTTGCATGTTGGTACGGTTTGCGATTTTTAGCTTTGTGTTCCTGAAATTATCTCAGACTTTATTTAACTTACAATGATATTATCTTGGTAACATTTTTGGAACAATTTTTTTTTTATTTTTTCTTTTTGATTTTTTTATGACATTGGAAGGCAAACAAGCAGACGGATTTCCTGATGATAAGAAATTCACGCCGCCTAGTGAAACCAAAGGTGGTAATGGTGCGTTGCCAACCTTAGGTCGGGATTTTAGGCCTAGAGCAAAAGTATGTTTACCAGGTACCTTATCCTCCGCACCGGAACACGTCAAACGCAAGCACTGACATTATAGCGGCAGGAATAGGTAAGGCGGTGGTACCAATCCGGGCGAGTCGTTGTGAGACTCTACCACCTAGTCAGATGTCACGGTGTTAGTGACGGTAAGCCTATGCTCGCCTTTTACGAGTTGCCTGGCATAGAAAGGCAAATAGATGGTCTATTCTGCAAAGGAGCCCGGACCAACTAAAAAAACGGGGAAAAAGTTCTAATGCAAACTAATTTCACATTTTACTGAGTACATACCTGTAAAGAATCATCTAATTTATATCACAGATACATATTGGGATTTCATCTGTCATATAGACATAGGTCTTTATTTGGCCCGGTTTGTATTGTGGTAAGTACTGGTTATTTATTTTATCCTTTCGTGTAGTAAGCTGGAAGCATTTTCCGCCCTCGGTCAACAATTGTGTGCTTATAAATAATATTTGTTATTAGGTTGGAGGTCTTGAGTATTAGGTACGTATTTATGAGGAAGCGGTGACTTTCGTAAGATTTTTTATTTTTTAGATGATATTGTCTTCTGAAGATAGATTTCTAAAACAGTTTACTAAATTTGGCAGACATTTTAAAGCCTTATTATTAGAAAATACTAGCTGACCTTCTTTACTATGAATATTGTTTTTTTTGCAATGCAACTTAAGATCCGCTTCACCGCCATGGTAGGCGGTTCTTATATTGCATTGCCTCTCATAAATCCGTTGATACCTAACATAGGAACTCCGTCCAACGACTCGATCGAACCGCATGTCCGCGTTGTAATCCGCGCAGAGCGGCGGTGCTAGAGTTCCTTCCTTAAAACATAGTGTACCTACACATTTAGATTTGGTATAGATCGGTTCAGTAGTTTCGGCTTGAATTTCGAGACGGACAAACAGACAAAAATCTGAAATGTTAAAGTGTGTTCTGCTGCCCCTTTTTAGTCGCCTGTAACTGTTTTTTAATATTTTCAATGCTCAATGTACAGAATATTTTTGCAATTTTATTGCGCTTTTTATAATACGTATCTAAATTTTTACTTAGAATACATACAGCTGTACCCAGAGACGTCAAATTAACATTTAATATTTCATTAAGTCATATTAATTAAGTTCGTAATGAAAGATTAAATGACTGGTTAAAGGATAATTGACGTTTTAATAATTTAAAAATGATATTAGTTTTTTGCAGTATCATCGCGTACCAATTATTATGTTTTAATTGTGTCTTATTTACGTTATTTTGTATTAAGTCTATTCTGCCACAAGCTAGCTTCGCAGAACATGTGCGTATGAAACATACCCTGAGAGTACGCTTCATATGCACGTGTTTGCGATTTGCATTCGCCGCTTTCCTAGCTTAAATCGATGACACTGTCGCCTGTCATCGATTTGTATTTATAGGTAAGCTATAAAGGTATCTGAAACTTTGTTCCGTAGCGGCTGCATTTTAGTGATTTGGACAGTTTGAGCGTTGTTATAGCGCTCATTTAACTTATTGCACTTAGATCGTTATGCTGCTAGAATATGTCACTGTTTGGAATTTAGTTATAATATGATATTTTTCTTTTTATTTCTTGTGTTCGTGTGTATGTCACTGAACTCCTCATAGACGACTGAAGCGATTTTTTGTGTGTATTCAAGGGGATTCGAGAATGGTTTAGATTCACAGTTTGGTCCACTGGAAAAGGTTTTTTTAACCATTTTTTTATTTGTAAGTAGTCGTTGATTATAGAATGTTTTACATTGGGTCCGGCAGACTGCGCTACTATCGTAGCTGGGTCAATTAGTCATAAAATTTTAAAATGCATTTTGTAAGAGTATTATTAAATTACGTATGATAATTATAAAATTTGTAATAGAATAATTTTATTACTGTTTGGAGTACCTATTTAATAACAGTTTGATATCAGGAGTGTTTAGTTAAATTTTGTTTGAGTAGGTATTTGATAAGGCTTTGCAAAAGGGAGGAGGATGTGCGAATCCTTTATATATATTTTATGTAGGTTTATCGATTCCACTGTCATTTCTAAATCGATTTCGATTTTTCTTAATGAATAAGCATACTTCCGAGGTGGTCCCATTGCCACCAAGTCTGGATCTGATAGTGAAATCACAGGGAAATCGAAACCTACATTTTTTGTCTACTCAAAGCCCCTACCATGAGTTTATGGCTTGTCGAGTTTACCTAATATATTCGCAAGCGTCTACGTAAATTATTTGTATGAAAACTTGAAGCACGGCATCTATTGATAACTAAGATCACTAAATTTTAAAAATAAAAGCGGTATACAATTCTACGTCATTTATTGAACGTCATCTATACCAGATCTATACCAACTCATGGTAAAGGCCCAGATGACATAATCGTTAAAATGTCCTTGAGCGTGGAGTCCGAATCCAGAAATTCCATAATGAAAACATCTATTGATGAATAGCAGATTTTTAATGATTTTTTGATCACGCTTGTCTCTTTAGTTTAGCAACTCGCCTCTAGGTGGCATTGGTTGTATCGGCGTCACTGCGCATGTGTAATGTAAAATTATACATACATTGCGGGGGAAGAGCAGTCTTCGCCCCGCAATCTGGTGATTCATACCACATTATGCAATAGCTTTAACGCGGCAGTCTCCGAGTGCTACACGTCATTGTTTGGAGGCTTGGCGCCATCGTGAGAAAAGGTGGTCGAAGTTTTTTCATCATTATTGAATCTCGTGTTTATATTGAGTGTAAATAGTCGATTTTGGGGGCATTTTGTTGGTTTTGTTCGTTCGTTGGTGTAGTGGTTAGTGTACACGCCTGACTACACTGACGAACCGCAAGGCTCGGGTTTGATTCCCGGCGGGGGCTGGCATTTGTGTGATGAAAATTTGAATGTCTGCATTTCCGGGTCTTGGTGTTATTTGCTTACTTTGGGGTTAGATTCAATTGGTTTAACTTGTCCAAGAATATTTATATATTAATTAAATTTTGTTCAGTGAAAGTGCACAAATAAAATAATCATGGAGAAATTAGCGTATTGTGTATTTCCTCTTTGCCGCCAAATATCACTAGATAAATGAGCTTGAGTAATGAGGCAGCACCGCTTTACTCGAGAACCTGATATGACTTATTATAATTTAATCGATTTTAGTAAATTTAATGCAAATTGATGTAAATTTCTACTTGACTAATGGCAAAATGCTAAAGCGAATGTCAAAACCCAAAGAAAGAATAAGAAGCTGTATACTTTACATAAGTCTTTATAATTTGTGGTTTATTTGCAGTTTTACTGTGCTTATAATATGTTTAGATAAATAACATTTTTATTTTATGATCAGTTTTAATTTAACTACAATAGCTCCAAATGACCATATCGTAATATAGTTAGATTTGATCTGTTACAGCATTTTTTCGTGTGCATGTAGGTAATAGGTTTATTGCATGTCCGGATAGTTATTCTTCACAATGGCAAACTCGATTTGGGTATTGTATTGCAAGCTAGAACTAGATTTATAGTTATATGAAAGATGAAATGAAATTAAGTTTGTTTATTTGCGGAAGATGTGTGTTTAAAAGTTGTTACAAATACCTATTCGTTCCAACATATTCTACTGCATTTTGGTGTGCAAATATTTAACCATCTTAATTAAGTTCATAGATTTTATTTTGTTATTTATATATTTTTACATACATTAGTTAAAATATATTTATTACAGGCTATCACTTATAAATTTAAACAGAAATTTTATGATGAAGTTTTACCCTATCTACCATACACTATCACTGTTTCTAAACCTGGCCAGTCAGGAGAAAAAACGGCGAAACAAATTTCGGTTTATATTAATTGTTGTTGTCAATTAATAATTTCTGCAAGTAAGTCATTTACACTGTAATACGTTTTATCTAATAGCCAATCGAAAAGATTTTTTCCGTATTCATGTATATATATAGTAACCTAGGTAAATAATTACAGTAAACCTAGATGTCATAGAACCATACCTAAACCTAGAAAACCCAAATTTTTCATAAATGAATAAAAAAAAGTAAAATAATCTAAAAAACATTGAATATAGTTTATCATCTCTTACCTTGTTATATAAACGTGCACGTGAACCACATGGATTGCCATTGATATAAAATATGAGGAAATGATGGGGAATTAGAAACAAATTGGCAAGGGATACGCTGCAGCATCTGGATTATGCTTTGATTTAAAGTGAACGTGCCCAGCGTTGTGATTCAACGAGGCTGTTTACCGATATCTTACAAAACTGTTCAAATTTTATTAGAACGATATTTTAGACCTACTTGCGAAATAGACGTTTAAATAAAAAAAATAAAAATAAAAAAAATAGTTATTCAGTTAACTTTGTACATTAGCACAATATGATCGGCGCTTCCTTTTCAGTACGAGTTATGAATATGCTTTCAATGACGCTACTCAACTCAACTCTTTTTTTTTTGCTTTTATGATATTGGAAGGCAAACAAGCAGACGGATTTCTTGACGGTAATAAGTCACGCCTAAGACACCATAGGTGGTAATGCGAGATAATAGAGTTAATCGCATAAAGAAGTGAATATCTAAATCTTATTTCTAATGGCTATACTCAGAGACGTTAATTATATTTTAATCAGTTTTGAAGTTAACATTTTTAATACCTACGAAATTGTGATGTAGTGATAGGTTTTCCTTTTTTCATGATACTGGAAGGCAAACAAGTAGACGGATTTCCCGATGGTAATAATTTCATGCCGCCCAGACACCAAAGGTGGTAATGGTGCGTTGCCAATCTGAGGTTGGGGTTGGGGATGTTAGGCCTCGAGCAAAAGTAAGTTTTCCTCCAAACCGGAACACGTCATCACGTTATGGCAGCAGGAATAGGTTAGGCGGTGGTACCAATCCGGTTGAGTCGCTGCGAAACTCTACCACCTAGTCAGATGTCACGGTTTTAGTGATGGTAAGCATATGCTCGCCTTTTACGAGCTGCCTGGCAAGAAGGCAGATGGTCTATTCTTTAAAGGAGCCCGGACCAACACGAGCATGGTGTTGGTCCGAGCTTATTTGCAGTATAGACCATCTGTCTTGTCCGATTTTGATATTTTTTTTTACTGGATAGAAAGTATCTTAAAGCACCTGGATAGAAGTATATTATACATAAAATATTTGTTTGCACATTACATTGTTTTGGACCAAAAAAAGGAGATTCTCAATTCGACATGTTATTTTTGTTTTCTATATAACTCTCTTTTTCTTTCTATGCATCTGTTGGGTTTTGACAATTATTTTTATACTGAATATACGAGTAGTATACTTTCAAGATGAAAGTAGCGACGTCAAACTAAAATTTAGTTCTGTTTAATGCCAACCAATATTACGTGTGTTTATGTTAACTATGAACATAGACGACAAGGATTTTCATATGCTATTAATTTTATAAACTTAACAATAATAAGAATACAAATAATCATAAAAGAAAAATAATCTTCCTTCAAATAATCTAAAGCCCGGTGAAGTTATAAAAACCGCGAGGTTAGCAATACATTGGCTATTAAAAAAATACAAGTATTATAGATAAGATCCATCACGATGTAATTGTGGTGTAACGCTCGCTGACCGCATTCGTAACAGTGAGATCCGAGAAAGAGTGGGATTGAAAGAAAGTGTTGGTGTTAAAATGCGAAAGGGCATGCTCCGCTGGTTTGGTCATGTGGAAAGAATGACAGATGAAAGATTGACAAAGCTGATATACAATGCGAATGTGGATGGATGTAGGTACCTGGGGAGACCAAGGTTGACATTTCACGATCAGATCAATCGGATATTATCCGAGGGTGGTGTCAAGTCTTCGAAACCGGCGTGTTTGTATGAAAAGGGTAATGAATGTGAAGGAAGCCAGACAGGTTTGTCAGGGTCGTGAGGTCTGGCACTCGATACTGTCTGCCTACTCCGTAAGGGACTTGACGTGAAGATATGTATCCATCACGATACCGTCAGTTTTAAAACGAAAATCCGCTTCATAATCGGGCCATCCGTTGAAACGCAATCAAAGCTCGGTGAAGTTGTAAAAACCGCGAGTTGGCAACACATTAGTCATTTAAAAAAAATGTAATTATACCTCTGTCATCGCCTCTGTGGTCTAGCGGTCCGAGTGTTGGCCCGGTTGGCGATAGGCTTGCCACCTATCACATTGTGGGACTTAGTATCTTCGGCTAGTCGTGGGTGCCTTGGTTGTACCTCTGCCTACCTCTTCGGGGATATGGGCGTGAAGATACTTTTTAATGATACCATAGACAGGCACACACGCACACCCCCCATTTTTCCGCCAGGGGTTAAAAACACGTTTAATTTCTCTTTCTTACACGTGTTTTGAATTATATCGGCGATAAAAATAGCTTTTATATTCGAAGTATTGGTTGGTATAAAAATATATGCTCTTTGAGTCCTAATGTATAAGTAATGACATACGTTACGGTTGGTATTGATCTTGTATTTTGGTTGAAAACCACACGCGTTTTAATATAGGTAAGCGAAAAGCTTTCAAAGCAAAAGCTCACAAGGTTGGGTCGGGTAGGGCTATTTCAGGGAATGAAAACGTATTATTAGAATCATAGACATCTATAATATAGTAGACATCTATAATAGTCGCCTCTGTGGTCTAGCAGTTTAGTTGTTGGACTTAACGGGTTCGAATCCCGGGTCGGGTAACAAAAATAAAATTGGGTTTTTCCACTTTTGCAATAAAAAAAGTTGCTCGGGATTGGACATGTGTCCGGTTGGCGACAGGCTTGCCACCTATCACATTGTGGGACATAGTGTCTTCGGCTAGTCGTGGGTGCCCTGGTTGTGCCTCTGCTTCGTCTTAGGGGATATGGGCGTGAAGAACTTTCATAGACATCTATAAAGTAGTTCTCATTCGTAAATCGATACAGTGGTCTATAGTAGTAAACTAGCAAACCCGACGAACTTTGTACCGTATGACATTGACAATGAACCTCGAAAGTTCGAAGTATGTTATCGTGTGTTGCAATTTTTCAAGATTTTCTCTTTATCTTTAAGCATATTTCAAATAATTTTACAATTCGTCGAGCTATTTCTAATTTTGCTTAGCAACAGAGCGATTTATTTTTACCGGTTTCATACAATAGAAATGTTATTATACTAGCCGACCCGTTGAACTTCTAGTACCCAATTAGTGCTACCCTTATTTTTGACGAGATTTTGTTATAAGTGAACTAGTTGTCACTGTCTGTACTTAATACTGTAGTTAATTTAACAATTGATTAAATTGCATACGATCTTGAGCCCTACCATGTTGAGCCTCTTCAAAAACAACTGTTGCAATCATTTAATTAGGAGAGACTTATCCCCCGTGTTGGTCCGGGATTCGCCCGTGATGATCCGGGCTCCTTTGCAGACTAGACCACCTGCCTTCCTGCCAGGCAGCTCTTATAGGCGAGCATAGGCTTACCGTCCCTAGCACCGTGACATCTGACTAGGTAGTAGAGTTTCGCAGCGATTCATCCGGATTGGTACCACCGCCTTACTTATATCTGGCGCCATAACGTCATGACGTGTTCCGGTACGGAGGGTAAGATAGCCGGTAAACTTACTTTTGCTCGACGCCTAACATCCCGTAATCAGGTTGGCAACGCACCATTACCACATTGGTGTCTCTAGACGGCCTGAATTTCTTACCATCGAGAAATGCGTTTGCTTGTTTCCCTTCCAATAACACAAAAAAAGTAAAATGAAAAAATACTTACAAAAGGCTGAGTCTTAGTCTTCATACTATAACAACATGCAAAACATTTTATGCTGTACCTAAATACTAAAAGCTTTTGTTTCACTTAAAAGTAACATAAAGCAAGAGAAAATATTTAGAACATCTCTCCAACATATAATAAGTAAAAAAATATACTTTTGTTATTGCTCCTTAGTTCACTCTGCCTCTACACAAAGGATTGTTCAGTACAATAGAAATATTTATTGTAGGTAGGTAGATACATCAAAATATTTGTGTGTGGATGGAAGCATGAAACTGGAATCGTTGCCCTTTTTTTCTTATTTTCTATTGACTAAGATGATTGTATATATACAGTGTGCATGTGTGCATGCGTATGTCTTCTCGATTTGGATGTTGGTTCTTTGATGGATCTATTACACTAAAAATTCAATAACCTCCGACAAAACTTATCCGTAATAAAGCTAAGAACTAACTCGTCTCAAACAAAAATCCGTACCGAAATTAGTCCATTCGTGTACGAGTTATTAAAAATAGACACACACAGTCACATACCACCCCCCACACACATGCACACACATATACGTAAATCTTATAACGCCCCTCTTCCTAAATGCTGTTAATAATATTAACTCAAATCGTATACAAAAATATAAATATATTTATATGAATATAATATGAATTTCTATTTCTTATTTCTTCTTTAAATCATGCGAACTGTACGTTATTCTAAACTCAAACTTAGCGTGTTCTTTTCTTAAAATATGTAAAAACATTTACAACTACAACTGCAAAGTATAAAAAAGTCGGGTCTTGGAGCAGCTTTACATTTTTCGAGCGTTCTTACTAACTTCAAATGTCGCTGACCAAGTACAAAATGCCACAGCCAGAGGCGAAACTTCAAACAATACAATAAAAGTCAGTATATGTGCCTTTTATTTCAAATTAAAGAAGGGCTTTTATATCTATTCGCAGCGACTTCGTATTTAAAAACCTCGGCTAGAAAAACATCTGCTAAATATATATTCGATTTTCTATTTTCATAAACATAAAGGATAGTATCATACGAATGCAACCGGATCGGATATTATGTCCAGTAAATACACATGAGTTTTTATTGAACAGGATATCCGGACGCTTTAGTGTCCGTTATTTATTCGATTGAATCCGGATAACTGTACCTATTCTTTTTCATTTTATAAGTTCTAAAGTAGACCCGGCTTTAGTATTAGTAGGTAGTAGGCGTTTTCAACGATTTATCCACTTCTACTTGACCGATTATAAAAATGTGTTTTACTTTTATCCATAAGGGCCAAAACACATAACCGCGTTGAGGCGCCGCGTCGCTAAAATCATCGGTTACCGTTGCGGCATTGCGGCGTCATAGACGTGTCAATGCGATGGACCTTCGAAGAAACTTGTTGTTTATTTGTTACAAAAAGGACTTTACCCTGTTATAAATAAAAAAAATAGTGACACGCCACTACAATCGGCAGTGACGCTATTGCCGATTCTAGTGGCGCGGCGCCGCAACGCGGTTATGTGTTTAAGCCCTACAGCTTAAAATTATAAAAATCATCACAACTGGCTTGTTCTGCTAGCATATCCCATACCCATATCCCCCAATAGGTAGGCAGAGGCACAACCAAGGCACCCATGACTAGCCGCAAACACATCGTACCACAATGTGATAGGTAGCAAGCCTATCGCCAACCGGGCACATTTTATCCAATCCCGAGCAACATTTTTTTTAATAGAAAACTGAAGCTAACATTTCATTTTTGTTGCCCGACCCGGAAACCGATCCCGGGACCTCAAGAAGTCATATCCAACATCTGGACCGCTAGATCACAAAGCAGATATGGTATTCTTAAAATATCTAAAACTCACTAAAAAGAACGAAATCAAATACTTAACATAATTCTTACGCCCAACGGGCCATCATACTAATTAATTACTTATTGAAATGCTTTTAGCTTTTTTATTAATAGCCTTTTTGAAGTCTACCAGTGATTGACTGCTCCAAATGTCAATTTATAGATGTTTATGTAATTAAGGAAGTTATTTATAACGTTTTATTCAGAATTGGAATATATCGTCTTTTACTAAGATAAAGAGAAAAAATGAAAGATTCTAGGAAAGCCTCTATATATAAACTGTTTTTCCGTTTAAATTACCTTTAGCCATAATCTGCTTTTTACTTTACAAAAACTTCTTTTAAAAACATCAAGTTGTTAATCCCTACAACCAGTGGCGTAGCTAGGCATGGGCAAAGTGGGCCTACGCCCACGGCCTCGCACCTAAAGGGGCCTCGCACTACCTGATTTAAAATCTTTGTTTATTTATGAAATAAATAAAATCCTGAAAAATATTGGTCTCACTCTTCCGTAACTGAAATACAAACAAATTATGTTGACTAAGCTTGTAAGTATAGCTTCCGCGGAAAGAAGTTTTTCTAAATTAAAATTATTAAAAACAATGTAAATTAATAGATATAAAAAAAGTCTGGGTACCGCTATAGAGAGAAGAATAAAAATAAAACCTATCCATCCATATCCATCTCTCGTAGCGCTTATAACTTGTTCACTATTAGTAAAGTAGGTATGATGTCATATGTTTGGTAAGACCATGGTGTAATAATATAAGTATAAGATAAAGTTTTTTGGTTGCTTTTGGGAACGAACGGAAAGGGGCCTCGCGATGCGACTTTGCCCACGTATATACTAGTCCACGCTACGCCACTGCCTATAACCCTCCATCTATAACTACTTGACTAAGCAACATGCGAAGAGAAAATTTACTCATGTGTCTAAGTAATATTTTCTTGAAAGATGAAGATTTTTCTAGAAATAAATGCTTAAGAATTCCGTCTTAGCCCGCTCCTTAAAAAATGTCATCTTATAAGTTATTTACTTATCTCCACGTCAAGTCTCTAAGGCAGAGAGTACGGAGTGCCAAATATCACGATCTTTTCAAACCTGCCTCAATTCCTTTGCTTTCAATACCCATTTCATACAAATACCGGTTTCGAAGAGTCTTGGCACAATCCTCGGACAAAATCCGATCAATTTGATTGTGGAATGTCAACTTTGGTATATCCAACCACATTCGCATTGTATACCTGTTTTGACAATCTTTCATCTGTTCATAAAAGATTGTCACTAGGCACTAGCACCGTGATTCCTAATTACATTCACTTTTGTAATTACTCATCCGGGAGTAAAATTTCATATATTATCAATTTAGATCCAGGATTTCAATTTATGTAAGGGACAGAGCCCCAAATTAAATCCTTAGTTTCCAATTCTCCAAATTAATCAAAACTAAAACAGGGTAAATTTTATAGACCACATTTGACAAACGTCAATCTCTGTAAATCTTATACCTTTAAATGAGCAATTCTTGTATATATCTGTATATAATTGGAATCTCGGATTCGGCTCCAACGATTTTCGTGAAATTTAGTATATAGGGGGTTTCGGAAGCGCTAAATTGATCTAACTAGGAAACATTTTTAGAAAATGTAATTTTATTTGTGTTTAAACTGAAAATTTTATTCGTGTTTAAACTGAAAAATATGACTCTTCCTGACATCTATTAGCGAATAATAATACTATTTCTTTTGTCACGAAGTCAATGAGTGTTTTTGCTAAAAAAATTTCGAGCTAAGCTCGGGCATCCAGGTACTACGTCTTGTATAATACATAAAAATGCATTGTTTTGACAATAGTACTAGATATAAATATGAAAAGTTTATGCAAACGTGCAATACTTACTTTGAACATTGAAATAATATTATTACAAAGACACAGTGTTAAATTTCGATGAACTGTCAAATTGACTAGATTTTTAGCCAAAAATAAGTCAAATTAAATTTAATTCAAATTCAAATTTGGATTGAATTTGAATTAAATTAGCTTCAGTTACAACAAAAAGGCATTTGAGATAGCGTTATATCCAAAGATTTTGTGACATTTACGTTTAAAAGAATCCACCATCGTGACACAAGTAAAAAAATTACGTCCGACCTTTTTCTTTTACAACAAAAACGCGCGGCAAATTTATTTGCAAGTTGTTATGAAAGAACCATAATTCTTTCCCAAAAGTGTCTCTGTAACTCAAAAGCTTTGTATAATGGTCGCAGGCTTATAACGCCTTATATAAACAATCTATACCTTAATTAGTGGGGAAGTAATGGGTAAATTATAAAATATGGCTCCACTTTGAAAGGATTTAAGCCATTTTAATTAAAACTGCCAACAAAATCTGCCAGTATATTATGGTCATATTTACAATAATGAGGGCTTAAAATTAATGAATGTATACATAAGATATCATCAAATTGATTTTTGTTAGGGTTACCACCTTGTTTGTATAATTAAGGATATGCTACAATATACACTATACAAACATATACATATATATAAGTTCCTTGCGACGTAAGAAGAGAGTATCAAATGATATTCTTACAAACCTGCTTGGCATTTTACATTCATTACTCTTTCTATTCAAAAACGCCAGTCTGAGAGTACTCAGAGTAATACCCCAGTGGGTTGAGATAAGAGACTACCGTGATCTATAATAGATATCATGCCTGTTATAGGTGCGTCGCTGCCCCATATTTTTTTCAAACGAATTAGTTTCCGGGACAGTCTAAGACCTTCAGGCCATGCTGTCACGTCTTTCGTACGCTTCCCCGTAGTTTGGGTGTAAAAGTTAACAGACTACTGTGCCCTTGGTCCGCAACTCGACAGTGATCACTAGAATTATTGCATCAGGAATGGGCTGTAGGGCAGTTGCTACACAGTTACTCACCTGCAAATGTTGGAGATTGGTGTTTTTAAAATAAATAAACTAATGTTTTTTATACATCATTTAAAAGGAAAAATAGTTTCTACTACTCTGTCAAGAAAGTACCGCGACAAGAAAATACATAAATTGTTTGTTATTCATCAAAATTTGTTCCACGATAAATCCTGAATGAACCTTGAGTAATTATAACCGACTTGAAATCTGGATCCATCCCTGCAGATGCCGAAGACTGTTGAAATTGTGACTGAAGTTCGATTTCAGTAAATCGGATGCAAATTCAAATTTTAATAGCAGCGGATGCTAACACCCATGCATAAACTAAAAAAAGAATGACTGAATTATTGAATGATATACTGTCAATACTGAAATATGAATAATTGAAATATTGTTCTGCAACTATGTTATGGTTGAAAAGCTTTTTATTCATTCAAAATCACCATACATCGCTTTCAAACCACATCTTTCACGATTACTGAATATTCAGAGTATCACTTTATAAACTGCATTGAATACTTTTGGACGTCCGTTTGTAATGCAAATGTAGTTATAACTTACTGAAGAATTAAAGTCAAAATATTTTAACATACATGTGCGCCGAAAATTTGGTTAATAGTTTTCATTGTATTATTAACATAGTAGTATATATATATCGAAATGAGAGCACTACGGAAAATCTGTGGTGTAACGCTCGCTGACCGCATTC
>NJDC01003021.1:0-33977 GCA_002245475.1 Calephelis virginiensis
ATTAAATAACTATGAAAAAATTACGACCATCTTCATTCACGATGGCGCCAAAACTCCTTATAAAAAGTTCTTCTTTCTTTCTTTAAGTTTTGGCCTTCACGTTAGTATTTAACCATTAGTCAAGTAGAAATTTGCATGAAATTTGATATCAATTTCAATTAATTTTAATTAGTCATCAGTCATAAGTCGTCAGTAAGTCATGTCAGGCTCTTGGGTAAAGCGGTGGCCTTTTTACACAAGCTCATGTAACGAGATTTGGCGGCAACGAGAAAATATACGATACGCTAATTTCTTTATAATTATTTCATTTGTGCACTTTCACTGAACAAAATTGTACAAAATGCCACCAAAATTGACCAATTTCACTTAATATTAACACGAAATTCAATAATTATGAAAAAACTTCGACCATCTTTCCTCTCGATGGCGCCAAAACTCCTTATAAAAAGTTTAATGAACTTTTTACACCAGCTAATATAGCGACATCTACTGTTTTTAACAAGAACGTCTTTGAAGTGTTATCTGTAGTAAATACATTATTAATTGCGACATCTATTGAACAGATTGAAAATGCGTAAGGTTCAACCCACATTAGTAAAAACATATCGTAGATCTACGATATGTCTCTACTAATAAATCTATGTATGTACCAATATTATTCTCCATGTTATGTGTTAATAAAATTTATTCAATAAAACAATTGATTATCTAGTGTTTACTTTTTTGATTATATAATTAATCAAAAGGAATTAATATGAATATTTTTTCAAAACTGTGTCTAGAGCTTTTTATGGCCTAACAAGATTATCAATTACTGATTCGCCAACTTGATTTTGTCAAAAAGTTTGTGTTGAGCAATAAATAGTTTTGATAAGACGCTATGAGGCTATTTTGATAAGACTTGCATCTCACAACCAGCACAATATTCATGAAACTATAAGCCAATAGTGATAAAAATCTTAATAACGGTTCTTTTATTATTGAACTTACAATAATATTTTATTAACAGACACTTTGCCTTTCCAGATTCCTTTACTGTGTGCTGAACCTAAAATTTTGTAGTTCCAAACATAGTAACTAGATGGCGCAACTAACCTCAAGCGTATTTTATGTTTTACGTTTGTCTGTGACTTCTGTGAACACTGCTGACGTACTAATTGTTTTGTAAACTAAACAATGCTGTGATAGGTAGTGATCACGATTCTTGACTATTATTCAACATCTTTTGCTTTATTAAGTTGTTATGTATTCCTGAACATATCTTAAGTATCATTAACTTGTTTTGTGCAAGAAATAAAGTAGTCTGTCTAATGAAGTGTGCGCAAACCTTTTCATGTCTATGCTTAGTACCTACCTTAATATTTTTTATGTTATAAGCAAGAAAGTTTATGCGATTTAACTGATGGTATGAGTCAGTCTTTACCTAGAGGGACCATTGATGTTACTGGAGCATCGCCATCTCAGGACTAGGATCATAATATGACACAGCATATTAGCTCTAAAGTCCAAGATACCCTCTAGAAACATGTGCTATATGTGGTTCCAGGATGGAACACGGCAATAGCGAATACTGATACTAAGTCAGCAGGAATAGATAAGGTGTTGGTATCGATTTTAAAATTTCAAAATTTGTAAAACTTTAAATTTTTTATTGTACCTAGCGTGCCATTAGGATTTCTTGATTATTATTCAATTTGAATGAATAAAAAAGCAGTTTGTAAGTTTATGCAGGTATAATATTATGTGGTTACGAAACAGAAAATAATATTAAAATTCACAGAAATAAACTGTTCCTCCGTACATCTACTTACTTACTATAACTATTCCTATTTCGCCTCTGTGGTCTTGCGGTCCGGCGGCAACGGACTTGACTTCTTAACATCCTGGTTTCGATTCCCAGGTCGGGAAATAAAACAAAATTAGAAAATGTATGTTTCAATTTTCTAATAAAAATAACATGGCCCGGGATTGGATATGTGCCCGGTTGGCGATAAGTTAGCCACCTATCACATTGTGTGGAATGGGATATTTTTTTTATATTATAGAAAGGCAAACAAGCAGACGGATTTCCTGATGGTAAGAAATTCACACCGCCTAGAGGCACCAAAAGTGGTAATGGTGCGTTGCCACCTGAGTTCAGGATTTTAGGCCAAAAGTAAGTTTACCGGCTACCTTACCCTCCGAACCGGAACACATCATGACGTTATGGCGGCAGGAATAGGTAAGGCGCTGGTACCAATCCGGGTGAGTCGCTGCGAAACTCTACCACCTAGTGAGATCTACCACCATCACAGTGTTAGTGACGGCAAGTTTATGCTCGCCTTTTACGAGCTGCCTGGCAGGAAGGCAGATGGTCTACTCTGCAAAGGAGCCCGGACCAACACGGGAAACTATTTTTATCTTAAACTATTCTTTAAGATTATCAGATTAAGTTATCATTGTATTCATACATTTGTTTAAATACATTGTCATTTAGTTGACATTTTTTTCCCAACCCCGACGGAAAACGAGGCGTTTTATGTTTGATATGTCCGAGTTTGAGTCTGTCTGTGGTATCATATAATTATGTGGTATCATATAATAATTTTCATTTCATTTCATTTCATTTCATAACTCCTTAATGAATAGACCGATTTCGATGCGGGTTTTTTGGTTTGAAAGATGACCTGATCGAGAGGATTGCGGGAAGGGTTAATATAGACATGTGCTTAATGGTATACTGGGACTAAACTCGTTTTCGCTAAGATTACAAGGTTACTCTACCAAACTCAGGAAAGTGGTGAGCACTGATATTTTAGCTCCAGGAAAATGCTACAAACCCAGTGATTCCTTGAAGATAAGATTTGGAAGATATTACTAATGAGGAAGTTTGAATAAGTAGTTGGCAATACGGATCATCATACAACTAATGACTCATTAGTTATGAGCTTCATATCCTTATTCCAGCAGCTCCATTCCAGCACTGCACCGTAACACGCCCATTTGTACCTAAATCGAGACATTTTGTATTTTATTCGTATTTGGTGAATTTTTCACGTACCAGAACAAGAGGTTCTCCATTTTTTTGATTTATTTTTATTTATTATTACATTATTCTCCGCATTTTATTGAAACAATCTCCTATAAAGTAGTATTTCTAGAGAAATATGACCTAGATGCCTTAAACGCAAGAGAGAATCGGGTTCCCTGCATCACCATCTTTGAGCCCTTTTTGTCATTGAAGTGGACAATTATTTATGAAAAAAGTTAAATTCATGCGTTATTAAATTATAAAATTATTATGAAGTAATTCCCAGGTCAGGCAACAAAAAAAAGATGCTGTATATTTTCAATGTTCTAATAAAAAAAATAACGTTGGCTGGTTGGCACATATTCAATTGTGGGACTTAGTATCTTCGGCTAGCCGTTGGTGTCCTGGTTGCGCCTCTGGCTACTTCTTCAGATATGTGGGCGTGAAGAAACTTTTTTTATTTCATGCAGTATTAAATTTATATGAAAATACTCCACGAGTTCGTCCCCGTAGAATAAATTTTCATACAAACTTTCATCCACAATTACAATTTATTAGGGATGTTGATGATGTGGAACTCATGTATTTTACTTTTCGCAGACAAATGTCATCAAACTCGATCCAGCAGTTTAGTCGTGAAAGCGTAACAAACAGGTGCACTGTTAGGTTATAATAGTAAGTATGGATATTATATATTTTTAATTTTGTTTTTTTTTCTTTTTTTCGTTTAATTTCTGAGTTCGATTAGGACAAGGACTTTCGCAACTATGCACTAGTGGAACAGTCAAATAAATCAAATCATTGGATTAACTAACATGCAATAGGGTCGTCACATTCTCGCTGATTTAATTTATTACAATTAGTTTTAAGTTTAAAAATGTGTTTTGTGTATTGCTGCTTCAGTTTTTTGTATAATTTCTGACTAATTAGGACAGAGATTAGTTCGTATTTATGCATAAATTGACCTTTAAAGGTTAATAAAAAACAGCGTCATCGACACCGGAAACGGCAATCGATGCTAATCGTACATATTTTAGTAAGGGACTGTAGGGACTGGGCGAAAGGTTAAGCCGATTGGGGAAGCCAATTAAAAGTTAGACACATTGTTTACAATCGTGGAATCGTATTTATTGACTTTTTATGGCCTCTGTGCTCTAGTGGTTTGGTGTTTGTGTTTGTTACATGAGATCCTGAGTTAGTTTCCTGGGTCGGACAACTTAGGTATTTTTAGCCCCCAAAATGAAAAGGTGGGTGTTATAAGTTCGACGTGTATCTCTCTGTTGCAACTTTTGGACGGATAGACTGATTTTGTTGCAGATTTTTTGTTTGAATGCTGATTTTACATACAGATTTTGTCAGCGGTTATTATACTAAACAATCTAAAAATTAAACATCGTCAATTATTAACCCTGACAAAACCTATTTGTAATATAGCTAAGAAGTATAAAGTACTCACATTCGCTTTCAATTTAAAAAAATCCGCATTGAAATCGGTCTATCTATTCAAAAGTTATGTCAGAAAGAGACACACGTCACACACACATAGAAATTCTCTTTGGGCAGTTTTTTTAAGTGATTAGAGAATACAGTCAAAAAATATAAACAAGCACATAAGTCAATCTTACGTTTTTTTTTAAACTTTACCACCAAAAACGAACAACTAAATTAGGATAATTAGGTACTAAATAAAAAAAAGTAGGTATGTTATGCACATTCAAGCACAGACTAATTTTATATTAAATATTGACATTAAGGTACAAAGAAAAACACATTGCTCAGAAATCGCCTTGCCAATTGAACATATTATACCTACTTCGCTTTTGACGCCTACACTTGATGGTCGTGCTAGGGTTGTCATCTTTGGCTAATACACAAAAAAACTAGTAGTAGCACTCGTATCTACTTGTTTGATTTGTTGTTGTAAAGGACAATATATACCTGTCTTTACATAGTGACATGCTTGTCTTGGTCGTAATGGCCAACACCATAGATGTTATAGACGCTTTCCTCTGGATGAGGTGTTGCGCATATTTTGCAAGTTCGGCGGCTACCTTATACGGAATACGGTAATACCAATCAGTCACCATGGCGGCATTAATAGGTGGATCCTTAGCAAGTTGCTGAGCAACACTGTAGGAAAAGTTGTCATATTACGGCTAATGTTAATAATGTATCTCTAAAGATAAATTTCAAGCAATCTAGATAGCTGCGTATCCGCCTGCCTATCCTATACCTAATTGCTATATTTATCCTGTTCATATGATATTGGCCAGCGATATCATAAAAATGGATCAAAATATCAATCTTGGACAGCAAGTTTTGGATTAGGATTGATTATTAATATTCGCCGTTAGTAATAACAGATACCCGACTCACGAACCACCAAGCAGGAAGGCGGATTGTCTACTGTATATAGTGCAGTTGGACCAACACGGGGAAGTCCCGTTCAGCACATATGTCGTATGAGAGTCTGTTACAATATCTACAAACTACTAAACAAATGTTAATGAAATTTGTCCAAAAGATAATTGAATACCTGGCGTCAAACACGGAACACTTTTGTAAGCATAACTCAAAACAAGGTAGACAAAGTGACTGCAGCACTTGAATGAAAAAACTTAAATGTGACCTAATACCGTATTTTATTTAAGTTTCGTTCACTTGGCATCCGATACTCTCTGCCTACGCTTTAGTGGGACTAAACGTGAAGATTTGTATGTATATTTAAAAGGACCTATACATTCAAATGTTTCTCTACATTCCAGAATCCAGATTTCAGGTTATTTGGGCACATGACAGTACTACTATTTAAATTATGCGCTTCGGCTTGGCACTTTTTACTCTTTTTATACTTTATACTTTTATTTTTAAATTGGCTGACCTAATCTAAATTCAAGCGAAATGATTAATTATATAATAACAACTCTACGTAGATATCTTTTATCATTCGGATTTCCGATGCTTGACGAATATAGCCGAAGCGCATAATTTAAATAGTACTACTGTGCTGAGTGTAACTGTACTTCGTAAATTAAAAAACTTATTACTTGGAAACAATACGGTACAATTTATTAAGTATTTACTACATACAAAAAAAGGTTTTCACGTAATAGCCCAGTTTACTTTATGACTGTTACACCTCTTTCATGGGAACTCGTTTAATGTTTTTAGGTGAAAAGTTTCGTATAACTTTCATTGGAACATAAAGCACCTACAAGCCAAGTTCCGTTACGATCGGTTTAGTAAATTTGGCGCCAATCGCGGTCATGATAAACATAGTCAAAAATGCTAAAAATGTGTTCTACTGCCCCTTTTCAATCTCCTGCTTCTATTTTTAACCGACTATAAAAAAAGAGTTTTTCAATTCAACTAAATGTTTTTCTAAATTTTGTTTTGTATGTTACGCGATTATTCAGCCAATAGCCAACCGATTGAGTTTTTTTAAAAAAGATGGGTTCTGATTACGGCTGGTATCATATTAATTTTATCATTATCTAGACAATAGAGTAAAGTAAAGTATCTTCACGCCCATATCTCCAAAGAGGTAGGCAGAGGCACAACCAGGGCACACACGACTAACCAAAAACACTAAGTCCCACAATATGATAGATGGCAAGCCCTACCGGGCGCTTATCAATTCCCGAGCAATACTATTTTTATTAGAAAATTGGAAAAACTATATTTTCTTTTTATTTCCCGGCCCAGGAATCGAACCCAGGATCTCATGAAGTCAAGTCCAACACCTGGACCGCTAGACCAAAGAGACGACAATAAAAAAACAAATTTATGCATTATTTAACTCCAAAACTACTAGTAGAATGTCCATAAAATTTAAGAAGCGCTATTTCAAAATCATTTGCTATCTTTATAAAAAGATTTATCAAACTGCGACGTGGTAAGTATTGAAATAGTCGAATTCGGGTTTTTTTTTAGGATTCTTAAATATCTTCAATGTAAAAAAAAACATTTTTCAACAGTTATACATATAAATATAGATATTTTTAAATTACATATTTATTATTTTATAAATAGCCTACCGGTTTCGCTTATGACAGCATCATCAGGGCTAGAACTTAAATTAGAATTTATGTTTATTAATCAAAAATATTGTTTAGTTGTAAAACAGTATAAGTGTTTCTTCATTTAAAATATCTGTATTCGGTAGTTTTGCCAAGCGCCGACGGTGGAAAATATCAAATATATATAAATATAGATTTAATCAGTTCGCCATATTTGACCTAATCTTGACCTTGTATTTGTCAGAACATAGAGCTCGGCCAAGACCCTCGGATTCTACGAAATGATCACTCCGACACATTCAGCGAGGCTTTGTTGTGTTACCTTTTTTTCTAAATAAATTAAAATATTGTTGTAGTTTACACTTGAAGCTAGATTTTTTACACTTTCAGTCATCATCAAGTGGTGTATGATTTTTTTCTAACCCTTAGTTATTTGTCAGGAGACAACATTTTTTTGCAGCATAGTGTATATTAAAATAAAAAAAAAACGGCTATGATTAAGCCAAGGGAAAGCAGTACATTAGTCATACTTTATGTGAAAAGGCAACATACATTTCTCCCCGTGATGGTCCAGACACCTTGGCAGAATAGACCATCTGCCTTCCTGCCACGTAGCTCATAAAACGTGAGCATGGGCTTACCATCACTAGCACCGTGATATCTGACAAGGTGGTAGAGTTTTGCAGCGACTCGCCCGGATTGGTACCAACGCCTTACCTATTCCTGCTGCTATAACGTCAGTGCTTGCCGTTAACGTTCGGAGGATAAGGTAGCCAATGAAATAGCTTTTGCTCGAGACCTAGCATCTCGGCCTCAGGTTGGCAACGCACCATTACCACCTATGGTGTCTCTCGGCGGCTTGAATTTCTTACCATCAGGAAATCCGTCTTCTTGTTTGTCTTCCAATATCATAAAAAACATGTGCAAAGCTGTGAAAACCCCCGTGTTTGAAATGTGAGGTCAAAAACTCGTCATTTGGAAGGGAAAATTTTAGGAAAGATACTCCACCATGCTACCAACCAGCGTAAATAAGTTTATTATCTAACTAAAACACGAAAAAGATGAGCACTGGCGTTATAAAAATAAGTAAAGCAGTAGTGGTAATTGAAGATTTGACGCAAAAATCTAACAAAGCTCTAACTTAGTTAGTCATGGTGTTAGTGGCAGAAAAAATGTTGCCTACCTCTTGTCTTATGAGCTTCTTGGAAATCAATTTGCATAATGTATTCACGCCCAAAGGAGTAGGCAGAGGCACAACCAGGGCACCCACGACTAGCCCAAGGTCCTAAGGCCCACCAAGTGATAGGTGGCAAGCCTATCGCCAACCGGGCACATATCCAATCCCGGGCAACGTTATTTGTGTTCGAAAATTGTAACTACCCATTTTCTGTTTTTGTGCTGCCTGACTGATCGGATCCGGGGCCTCAAGAAGTCTAGTCTGACGTCCTACCGCTAATCCATAGAGGCGATAATATTTGCGTAATATTTTTCGAAAGAGCTTGGGACGAGTTGTAGTTTAAACAGTCAACTATAATATTATATAAACTTAAACATTACAATTTGTCAATAATATCTAAAACGTATAATATAAGCATTTTCCTACTTATATCAAAATTTGGCCGGTCCTTTCAAAGTAACCCTGTATACACTAGCTGTGCACGCGACTTGGTCGTCGTTGAGCTTATTAAAAAAGTCTAAAATAAAAGTAGCCTAAGTTACTTCTTATTTTATCAACTACTTGCCAATGAAAGTAACGTCAACATTGGTATAGCCATTTTAGATATTAACCGGAATAAACAGACAAAAATTGTAAAAAAATACCATAATATATACATGTAAGTAGTAAGAAGTGATTATTTAAAATTAGAAATAGATATTCCAATTAAACCAAACCACATTAAATACGCAGGCCTGGACGTAAAGACATCGATATTTATCACACAAATTCAACAGCAAAACTAAAAATTTGGTGATGGAGTCCGTTCTTACGCTTTTTCGGAGGTATATGTATATGATGAAAATATTTGTAATATCTTAAAAACTTTTCACAAAATGTAATAAGTCGTACTTTACATAGGTGTTTGAGATGACGTTCCAGGTTCGATACCCGGATCAGGCAACTCAAAATAAGCTTTTTAATTTTGCTATAAAAACGTTACCGGGATTGGATAAGTGCTCGGTTGGCGATAAGTTTCCCACTTCGGGGTCTTTAGCTAGTCGTGGGTCCCTAGGTTGTACCTCTGCCTACCATTTCAAGGATATGGGAATAAAGATACCAACGTAATTTGTTACAAAATTAATGTTTCCCGTGATTGAATAAGTGCCTGGGTGGCAATAAATTTGTCACCTATCGCAAAAACAGTGGAACTACTTACCTTTGGCTAATCGAGGGTGTGTTAATTGTACCTCTACCTATTACTCTAAGATACTATCTTATTTACTGGTTGATGTAAAATGTCTAGAGCAATTAAACTATTGTAATTAATGTCGGTAATAATAGTAATAACCATAAGACTAGTAAAATCAATTTATTTCGCAAACCATTAATTCGCATATCGTTCAATAGTTTGTCCTGACCATTTTGTTTTGACCTACCTCGCTCCCCGCAATACACAGATTAGTTTGTGTCAGGGGGATAGAGAACACGTCGTGCAGGTCAGGCTGGGTGGCGGATAATAAAAGTAACCCTCCTATACAATGCGTTACGAAGGGCTAGGTACCCTTGTTGTAGGGTTACCAGCGTTTTTGGAAATCCAGGATTTTTGCTTAAAATTGTTTAAAATATTACGGTATATACGCACTTTAAAAAATGATTTAAGAATACTTTTGATTAACGAGGAGTGTTCTGAGGTGATGTAAAGAAAAATAACAAAAAATGAAGACTTAAAAATTTACAAAAATAATTAAAACAATTCAGAAAAAATAAGTTATAATAACACAATCAGCTAGATAGAAATAATTTATTGCTGAGTCATTTGAAATCTTTCGGTCAAAAGGTTAAATAATATTGTAAAAGAAAATTATTTCACGCATCTGTAGCCGCGATCAACGACTAGTACTTAGTCATTTATAGTCACATAACAATTAACTAGCCGGTTTTGTTTGCTCAAAACATTATCAACTCGTTATTATAAAACGATTCAAATTGAAAACAAATACATTATGTTGAAATTCACAAGTATGTTTTGTATTAAATAAACCGTCGTTAAAATTGCAACTCTGTTATGATGTGAATCATAAGAAAGAGAAAAGAAAAGTTTAGAATTTCATAACTTTCAATTAAAATTAAAGAAAAGTGTAGGTGTTTTAGTTAATTTCTTTGACATAGGTCAGAACTTTACGATCAGCATGACTACCACTATAACGTCAGAGCTCGTCGTTGTAGTGTTCAATTCTAGACGTAATTCAGATACCTAAACTTATTTATGCAAAAGGCTTAATATCTAATATCACTAATAATTACTGTTATTAGGATGACAACAGTAAAATTAGTTTATCTTAAATTCATATTTTTTAATTAAGATCAAAAATCGTTACCTTCAACGGGCTGGATGGATACAAGTATCGATTTTGCTAGAAAACAAGTTGTTTATACGGTATTGAAAGACAAAAACCTAGGCTACTTTTTCAATCATCTCGTGGAATGCGATTGGTAGCTCAATTTTCACTAACACTATTGGACAAGGTAGTAGAGTTTTGGGAGGACTCGTCTGGATTGTTACTAGCGCCTTACCTACTCCTACTGGCATAGTCTTCGCCACTCTCATATTTCAATCTGAATTGTACGATTACTTAAATGCTACAAAGAATCCATCAAGTAGTCCATATTTTTGTTTGTTTTGCTGGCTACAAGCTGGTCACCCTACTTGTAGCCCTCCAAGTAAGATGAGGAGCATTGAAAAGGGAATCACTTGTTATGTATAACTGTTTGGCTCCTGGTAAAATTGCGTTTTACTTAAACTTTCAATTGTTATTTAATCATTCAGGTTTGTCAAATAAACTCTTTATGCTACTCGTATGTTTAACTAAGGTAACATTTTTTTGTCTGGTCAAAATAAGACATTTAAGCTAGGCACGTACTGTAACATAATAGGTATTTATGTTGAATGTGGCAAATTAAAAAAAAACTCGCTGCTTTTCTAGGTGGAAGAGTTTTGCAGCGACTCGACCGGATTGATACCACCGTCTTAACTATTCCTGCTGCCATATCGTTAGTGCTTGCCGTTGATGTGTTTCGGCTCGGAGAATAAGGTAGCAGGTAAATATACTTTTGCTCCAGGCCTAACATCTTGGCTTCAGGTTGGCAACGCACCATTACCACCTTTGGTGTCTCTAGGCGGCGGGAATTTTTTACCACCAGGAAATCCCACTGTTTGTTTGCCTTCCAACATCATAAACAAATCTTACAAAAAATATTTTTATCTATTTTATTGCGGGCTATGTAAAGATAGTCAAACATAGCATAGAACACTAGAATTGTAACTAATATAGTCGAAGGTATTGCATATATAACGATAATAAGAGCGAACTCTAGCAAATTTTCGCTCAATTCGAAAATACGTAACATTTTCGTGCCCAGGGCTATCTTTGGGGACACTGGGGCAGGCAAATGGTAAACGCTTGGTTATTTATGTATATATAAATGCTCATAATGTGTCATATTGTGCAGAATCGCCTCTGTGGTCTAGCGGTTCAGTTGTTGGACTTGACTGCATGAGTCATGAGTCCGGGTTCAAAAAAATGTTACTCGGGATTGGAAATGTGCCCGGTTGGCGATAGGCTTGCCACCTATCACGTTGTGGGACTTAGTGTCTTCGGCTAGTCGTGGGTGCCCTGGTTGTGCCTCTGCCTATCTCTTCAGGGATATGGGCATGAAGATATTTTAATGTGTCTTATGTACAGCTATAGTTAGTAGCCAGAGATTGCTGATCTGATGACCTTAGCTCCTTAACAGATCTCCATAAATAATAGATAATAAGCACTTCAATCACTTTAGTTCTTAAGCTTGTGTTTGAACTGCAAAGACTGAGAAACAGGATACCGTAACATTTTAACTTTTAGCCATTAGCCACCTTTCAGTATGATCACCAGGTCCTTGTCATCAAGTCCTCATCATCAGAAAATACGAACAAATCTAGTTTAAGCAAATCGAATGAGTTCAAATACGATGGTTTTACCAGCAGCTGCATTCCAGGGTTACGTCTCCTATCTTCGAGCTTTACCATCAGACCAGCTCCGTTGTACCACCTCTCATTAGCGTTAGATCTGTTAAGTCTCACGTATGCTTAAAAGTGAAATAAATACCCATAGTGCGTTTAAAGTCCACTCCTAAGCTTACGAAAAATCTGAAAATGAGTTGATAACCTGAAATACCTGGACAGATTGTCATTAACTATAGCTAAGAACCATCTTATTTACATCAGTTTTCAAACGGAAAAAAACCGCATCAAAATCTGTCTATCCACTGAAGAGTTGCAATGCAACAGACAGACACACACACGCACACATAGACACATCAAACTTATAACACTCCTCGTTTTGCGTCGGGGGTTAAAAAAAATAGGAGTCGAACATATAACCTCCTCCTTATTCAAAATCGGTGAACAACTAGCCAAGTCAAATGTAATGTTTTAATTCCGTGTTCTTATAACTTAAATTTATCGCTTTCCTCACCGAACATTCGATAATGTTATTAGGATAATTTGTAATTAGGATTAATGATTATTCGTGGACGTAGAAATAACACACGTTCTACATTTTTTCAAAGATTTTTCAGATGCATAGTATGTTAAGTATCTTCACGCCCATATCCCCGAATGGGGAGGCAGAGGCACAACTAGGGCACCCACGATTAGCCGAAGGCACTAAGTCTAACTACTAAGTGTGATAGGTGGCAAGCCTATCGCCAACCGGGCACATATCCAATCCCGGGCAACATTATTTTTATTAGAAAATTGAAAATAAACGCCTCTGTGGTCGCCAGCGTCGGACTTGACTTTTTGAGGTCCGGGCTCGATTCCCATTTCGGGCAACAACAGAAAAAGTATATTAATACAACCTATTTGCATTACCAACATCTAATACATTTAATCGACCATTTCTTCTATTTCTATACAGATATACAGTGGGACTTAGTGTCTTCGGCTAGTCGTGCCTCTGCCTACCGCTTCGAGAATATGGGCGTAAAGATTCTTGCTTAATTATTCTATATATACATATTTTTGAATCTTAGAAAGTACTAGAGGTACTGTTAAGTAGTACGCAGGGCGTTTCGAGGGCGATAAATACAATTAGCTAGGTTTAACTACTACTACTACTAGGTAAATGATAAGTACTTCGTATTATTTACATATAGGCTTGCTATATTTATTGCTTCCACTATGTACTAGGTTTTATGCAAATATCACCATGTTATTTGAAGAAAAAACAGCTTACTAAGATTGTAATGAACCATTTTGAAAAAAAATATACCAAGATAAACCAGGTTCTTCGTCTTCCTATAGGTTTACTTTAATTGTTGGTTACACTATGTACTAGGTTTTCATGCTACTACCACTATATCATTTAAAGAAAAAAAAATACGACAGTAGTATTGCAATAGTATTTTTTTTATTTAAAGGTCGAACAGCGGTAAATATATTCGCATAGAATCATTTTTGGTTCCTGTTCAATTTTGAACTATCTATTACGATAGGTACTCAACAGTGGAGATCAGTGATTTCTTATACAGAACCTGGTATCACTTGAATCCATTAATTTGATCGCTAGAGTCGACAAAGACTTAAGAATATTTTACTTGGTTATCATTTTCACATATGTTTTTGATAGGGTGTTATTTGCTTTTTGAACTTGGATATCATTTCACATTTATGTTTTTGATGTGGTGTTATTTGCTTTGAACTTGGTTATCATTTCACATTTATGTCTTTGATAGGGTATTATTTGATTTGAACTTGGTTATCATTTCACATTTATGTTTTTGATAGGGTGTTATTCGCTTTGAACTTGGTTATCATTTCACATTTATGTCTTTTATAGGGTGCTATTTGCTTTGGACTTGGTTATCGTTTCACATTTATGTTTTTATGGGGTGTTATTCGCTTCAATTTATGAAGACATAGAGAATGAATGTCGTAGCCAAATTGCGGCGCTGGTATTCCGGCACATCCGCATTCCTTTCACAATTAATCCAAGAAAGTCGTTCCGCTGTAACTTGAACCTTTATTCAATCTTTTTATTTATTCAATCTTTATATTTTTATTAATAGAGTTCTCAATTCTATATATTTATATGATAAGTTAGTTTTTTTCATAATTATTGAATTTCGTGTTTATATTGAGTGAAATTAGTTAATTTTGGTTAATATTTGGTTTAGTGACTTAGTGACTTACTGACGACTTATGGCTAATTATAATAGAAAGTATCTTCACGCCCATATCCTCGTAGATGTAGGCAGAGGCACAACCAGTGTACCCACGACTGGCCGAAGACACTTAGTCCCACAATGTGATAGGTGGCAAGCCTTTCGCTAACCGGGCATATTACCAATCCGGAGCAACATTTTTTTATTACAAAATTGGGAAAACCAAATTTTCTTTTTGTTGCCCGACCCGGAATTCGAACTCGGGACCTCATGCAGTCAAGTCCAACAACTGAACCGGTGACCACACAGGCGATTTTTGTAAATTTTGATGCAAATTTGTTCTTGACAAATGGCAAAATGCGAATGCGAATGCCAAAACCTAAAGAAAGAAAGAAGACTTTAGTAAATTTTTAAGGAAAACCCAATGACAAAATACCAGAAAAAAATCTAATAACCCTCGTTTCATGTTACGTATCTTGTAAACAACACACAGCATTAATTGTTTTTAAAATATTTTATGTACAGGTTAAGTTCATGTATAGAAAATTCATTTTATTATATCTCCATAACATAAGGTTGCCTGTCGCAGTTTTGGCGATAAGGCCGCCTTTGTGTATAACTTAGTTTTTAAGTTTCTTTTAGTGAATTTTATTTTTTAAGTATTTGGTGCACACTTACGGCCAATATTAATAATCAATCCTAATCCAAAACGTGCTGTCCAAGATTGATATTTTGATCCATTTTTATGTTATCGCTTGCCAATAACATATCTGTGGACAGGATAAATATGGCAATTAGGCATGGGATAGGCCGCCGGATACCCAGCTATCTAGATTGCTTGAAATCCATTAGATTGAGATACATTATTAACATTGGCCGTTACTCTATTCTATTTTATTCTATAGAGTCCGAACTCGGGAAATAAGCCAACTTGTCACGTTTCAAAGAATTCATCACAGCGAACACCAAATCGCACTCGATGTATGTTTCGCCTCGACATGTGTACATATTAGGTAAGATTAGTCAATGTTGGTGACATTTTGTACAATTTCATTTAGTTTTTTTTATGATATTGGAAGGCAAACAAGCAGTCGTATTTCCTGATGGTATTAAGTCTCTGTGTCATTATGAAGACTTCTTGCCACAACAGTTACACTACTTACGCGGAATGAGCAAAATAAAGGTTTATTCTACATCTGCTACAACGGATTGTCGCAAAGTAACGAGTAATTCAATAATATATACAGATTATCAAAAAAGTAGATTACACCAGCGTATTCAAATTATTTGTCGCCACTGGTTGGACTAGACTTCATGAGGTCTGAATTCTATTCCCAGTCGGCAACCAAATAAACAAGGGTTTTTTCATTTTTTTTAATAAAGAAAAGACGTGTTTCACTCGGAAACTGCTGCGGTAAAGCTATTGCGTAAGCAGGCATAAGTCACCAGATTGCGGGGCGAAGAGGAGGATGAAAAGTTCTTAATTAAGTTAATAAAAGAGAATACAAAACTGAATAGCGTTCATCAAAACTAAAAAGTATCACCGCTGTGCCGATCGGAGTGGGGGATGTTAGGTTATTTTCGTTACGGAATTTCTAGATTCGGTCCAAACGTTTAAGGCCCGCGATAGGGCCAGGCCACAACTCTGCGTTGCGGCGTCGTATTGTTACAATCTACGACGCTGCACAACGCAACGCGGAAATTTCCGGTGTGCTGCCGCAACATAGAAATCTGCGATACGACAACGCGTTGCCGTTTAGTCGGTGTCCATACATACATGCGATGGCGAGTACTGATATCCTTAATTTACGAACGTCCCGTCCATGGGGACAAAACTATATCACAATTTGAATACAAAATTTTAAGAACAGAAGCAAGTAGGGGATATTTGTATAAGTTTATATTCAAATTTTGAGGTGTTAAATAGTGTTGAAAAAGAAAAACTCGATAAGTAGGTAGTCCGTAATTCTAAACATTTATATTTTTGTTAACTGCCAATTAAGACCTCCGATGTCACTATTAAAATAATTACAAAATTTGTTTCTGATTATGTTAGCTCCTGTTCCACTTTCATTTAGTGTATTGTGTAAAATTTGCAAACAATTTTTTAATAATCATTTCTTCAAAGGTTTGTGCGCCATCTCGACTCAATACAATTTTTATCTGTGTTAATAATAACTATCAGTAATAGTTGCACCCCCTTTTTTCAGTTTCTTTTTCTTAATACGTCTTAACGCAAGCAAAAGTAGAACACGCGCAGTGATGTCCATGTCTCATTAGCAACTAAACAGTTGGTTACCGTCTTGTCATACGATGTCGTATCTGATGAAAATTTTGCGTTGCGACGTCGCATGGCAAAAATCTACGACGCCGTACAACGCATCGCGGAAATTTCCGATGTGCTGCCTCTACGTACAAATCTGAGATACGACAAAACGCTGCCGTTTAGTCGGTGTCCATACCTTATATATCACAATTCGAAGACAACATTTTAAAAACAAAAGTACTCGTATAAAGGAGAAGTGTGTACAAGTTTATATTCAAAATTTTGAGGAGTTAAATAGTGTTGAAAAAGCAAATCTCGGTAAATACTTATAAACATTTACATGTTTGTTAACTGTTAACTAAGAGCTCCGATGTCACTATTAAAATAATTGCAAAATTCGTTACTGATTATGTTAGCTCCTGTTCCAGTTTCGTTTGGTGTTTTATGTAAAATTTGCAAAGAATCGTCAATAAACATTTCTTCAAACGTTTGTGCGTCATCTCGACTCAATACAATTTTTCATCTGTATTCATAATTATCAGTAATTGGTACACCCAGTATTTTCTTTTCTGTTTCTTTTTCTTAATATATCTTTAACGCAAGCAAAACAACGTTGCCCGGTATTGGATATATCATATACTCGGTTAGTGCTATGTCGGCCACCTATCACATTGTTGGTCGTAACGTTTTCGGCTTATCGTGGGTTACATGGCTGTAGTTATCTCTATGTCGTCGCGCATACGGGTGTGAAGATCCTAACTTACTAGCAGTTAGAAAAATGTGAAATGCAGCATTTTCAGAGTCAACCAATTTCGATTTAAATGAAAATATTTTACGACAGAGATACTTGCAGGTCACGTGATATGTACAAGGTACAGAAATACTATTTAAATTAAGCGCTTCGGCTATTCGGAAATCCGAATGTACTTTAAAGAAAGATATAGAGTTGTTATG
This sequence comes from Calephelis virginiensis, assembly GCA_002245475.1. Taxonomy (NCBI): domain Eukaryota; kingdom Metazoa; phylum Arthropoda; class Insecta; order Lepidoptera; family Riodinidae; genus Calephelis; species Calephelis virginiensis. Next base: position 17,613 of record NJDC01003021.1, read on the forward strand.
ACACATCCTATTAATATTATAAATGCGAAAGTTTGTTAGTATGGATGTATGGATGTTTGTTACTCTTTCACGCTCGAATGGCTGAACGGATTTGTCTGAAATTTAGAAGACAGATAGATTGTGACCTGGATTAACATATAGGCTATTTTTAATCCCGATCGCACACCGGGTTTCTGTGAAAACGCGGGCGAAGCCGCAGGTAGCAGCTAGTAATTAATAATTTCTCTCAAATTTAGATTAGGTCAGCCAATTTAAAAACAAAAGTATAAAAAGTAAAAAGTGTAAAGCCAAAACGCATAATTTAAATAAAGGATTGGAAAGGTCAAAGACTTCTTTTAACTCTGGTTAACTGAATAATTGTAATACGCGGACGAAATCGTAGCGACAGCCCGTATTCTGTAATCCGAAGTCTCGTAAATCAGTCCAAGTATTTTCCGGAGACTAGATAAGGTAAAAACTACGGAAATGAGCTTATTAGATTTCAAATTATGGAAGAAATCTTACAAAGAGTAGTTTAGCGTTTCTAAATGAAGGCTAATTCATATTTTTGCTTTTAACGTTTCCCCGTGTTCGTCCGGGCTTCTTTGCAGAATAGATCATCTGTCTTCCTGCCAGGCAGCTCGTAAAAGGCGAGCATATTCTTACCTTCACTAACACCGTGACACCGGACTAGGCAGTAGTTTCTCAGCGATTTGCCCTGATTGGTATTCCTACCTCCATAACGTTAGTGCTTGCCGTTGACGTGTTCCAGTTCGGAGGATAAGGTAGCCAGTAAACTTACTTTTGCACGAGGCCTAACACCCTGGCCCAAGGTTGGCAACGCACCATCACTACCTTTGGTGTATTTAGGCGACGTGAATTTCTTGTCATCAGAAAATTTGCATGCTTGTCTGCCTTCCAGTATCATAAAAATAAAATATAATTAAAATAAATAAATTTAACTAGAAAGTTAATACGGGACCTTTAAACCTATTTATGTAACAGTTTATTTATGTATATTTATTGACGTCTCTAAGTACGGCTGTAAGTGCCACAAAGATACAAACATACCTACACGAACGGAACACGTCAACGGCAAGCGTTGACGTTATGGCGGCAGGAATAAGGCAGTAGTACCAATTCCGACGAGTCGCTGTAAAACTCTACCACCTAGATTAGTTTGTACATGAGATTTCTGCAGGCTTTTAATCACTCGGGAAACATTGATTAAAAACGTCACAAGTTAACAAGTTCAGACTAATCTGACATGTCTAAAATGATCCATCTCTTTTCATTTTGTTTCATTAGAATAAGATAGCTTACATCTAAAATAAGTTAAGTTGGTGTTCAGCAAAATTACCACCATTGTTTGTTTTATTATTTTGGCACTCATAACCTCGTTTTGTAGTACCCCAATTAGTAGACACCCTTTTTCGAGGCCTTATAATATGCCATCCACGACAGTTGATCTATAAGTATAAAGTAAAGACTCATTAGGTCAACTTTTTGAATAAATATGGGTAACTAGCTACTACCTGCGGCTTCGCCCGCGTTTTCACAGAAACCCGGTGTGCGATCGGGATTAAAAATAGCCTATATGTTAATCCAGGTCACAATCTATCTGTTTTCCAAATTTCAGACAAATCCGTTCAGCCATTCGAGCGTGAAAGAGTAACAAACATCCATACATCCATACTTACAAACTTTCGCATTTATAATATTAATAGGTTCTTGTAAACCCTTTGAATTAAGTATGAGCTCAGTATTTCTAAGACCAATTTAAAAAAAATGTTACTATTACATTTGCAGGCACGCACAATGCTGATGTATCCGTCACACCCAATACCCAAACTTATTTAATCCTTTTTAACCCATCATAACTCCCAAACGGATGCAATGATTTCAATTTAGTTTTTTTTTGTATTAAAGGTAACTTATGTGCGAGTGTTATTAGACATGTTTGATGAAAATTGGTTGAGCCATTTAAAAGTTGCGGGGGTGAAAGTGGAGAGACAAACCGAATGTCTGCAAATATACTCGGATTTTATATTTTTTTACTTTTTAAACGGAAATTAAATTCTTGTGTCGGGGGTTTTTTAAATTGTTAATTAGATTTTTTATTCTGTTTTTAAATTTACTTAAAAAAATATGAATTGTGTATCCGTTCTCAAAGGTCTAGTTTTAGATATCCGTGAGTTTAAACCGCCATATTTGAGACGCATAGTCTCATTTTGAATTTAATTTGTTAGTGAATAGGTTAATAACAGTTAACCGATTTACTAACAAATTAAAAAAAAACAGTAAAATGTTACACTTGTTATAGGGTGTAGTTGAAATACCAATATATAATCTAGAATAACGTGTCCCGAAAACGACTCTACACATTTTACTGAACTATCTACGGAAAGTATCTATCGAGCTGTTTTTAGTAAACCTTTGCAGATGTGACGAAACAATGCAGAGAAAAATTGCATAAGAAATTCATACTATCAATAACTTTTTAGTAGGATATAATTACAAATATATCTTCCCGCCAAGTCCCTTACAGGGTAGGCAGAGAGTATCGAGTGCCAGACCTTACGATCCTGACAAACCTGTCTTGCTTCCTTCACATTCATAACCCTTTTCATACAAACACGCCGGTTTCGGAGACTCTTGACACCACCCTCGGATAATATTCTATTGATCTGATCGTGAAATGTCAGCCTTGGTCTCCCCGGGTACCTACATCCATCCACATTCGCATTGTATATCTGCTTTTTCAATCTTTTATCTGTCATTCTTTCCACATGACCGAACCAGCGGAGCATGCCCTTTCGCATTTTAACACCAACATTTTCTTTCAATCCCACTCTTTCTCGGATCTCACTGTTACAAATGCGGTCATTTATATATAATTTACATGCAATTTACACACCAATGATGTTAATGACGAGTTGTCAACACGAGACTAAGACGCTAAGCTTCGTGAGTACCAGTATCCGTCACCCTACTCACAAAACCGGTATAAGATAGTGGTGAATGTTAGAGGTACCCGATTACGAATGATTGATAATATAATTAAGATATCTAGTATTTACTGAAATACATGCCATGTTTTTATAGTTTATTGTGAGTGAATTGCGACGAGAGGCCGTACTTAGGTAGTTAAATATATCTCCGATTTAATTATGATCTTAGAGGATACCTTTAGTACAAAAACTCTCATTCTTAAGCGAAAAACCTTGTTTTTTCAATAAAAGGGATAAAAAGTTGTCGCATTTACGGTGTTAGTAGGAAACCAATAGACATACACATTTACAAGTTGCTTTAGAATAAGGTAGACTTTTTAAAGAAGCAGTGGAAAAACTAACCTGCGTAAATAAATCTAAATAAGATTATTTAATTTGCAATTTTCCGCCAAAAAATTTTTTCGCGGAAAATTGCAAATTAAATAATCTTATTTAGATTTAAGTATGGATTTCCGCAAAGTAACGCCTTTTTCTATTAATTTTACTAACCTGCGTCTTCGGCCAGATCAAGTTCGCTTAAACTTTATCCGTCTTATTAATAAATATAGACTAAAATAAAAGTATAGTTAACTTACTAATAGTTAAGGCACTTGTTACGTTATATAATACTAAATCTACCACCAGATCGGAACCCAGCCACATTCTGAGAAAATCCCGAAAGAAACTCAGCGGACTTAATACTGTGTAGACTATAGTCACAGTGTGATAAAGACTATAATATACGGTTGAAGCTTGGAGTACTTTTAGTCCATGTTTATTAAAAAGACTATAAAAAATTTCTGTACCTAAACGACTTAGTCTAAAAATAGGTAAGATTTTCAGCTCATTCTGTTTGTTAGTTATTGAAAATCTGATCAAAATTAATCAAGTACTTACACAAACTTGCAAGAATTTAGTAACAAATAAACAAACTGTAATATCCAATTTTTTTAATATTGAAATCTACGAGTACTACCATTTGTTAAACTGCGACTTCTTCAGAATAGGACAATCACGATATTCATTCAAACTTCCAACTTATTTTGTATTCATTTGGGGGTTGATACTTGTAAAACAAGTTGCATGTGCATATAAAATTTCATTAAAATCGGTCTAGCGTGCATATAAAATTTCATTAAAATCGGTCTAGCGGTAGGTATAGCCGTAGTAACAGACATCCAGACAGATTTCGTATGTTTAATAGGAAAATAAGCAATGTACAAGACTGCACCAGGAATATCACAGATGAATTGCAGATCTCTTAGAAATAAGTATATTCTCTTCTTACTCGTATACCTTAGGAAGCTTACGTCCTGTCACTTTGGAAGTACTAGTGGTTAGTGGTTCTACAAAGTTTTTTTGTTATGATGTTGGAAGGGAAACAAGCAGACACCAAAGATGGTAATGGTGCGTTGCCCACCTGAGGCCGGGATGCTAGGCCTTGAGCAAAAGTAAGTTTAACGGCTACCTTACCCTCGGAACTGGAACACGTCATGACGTTATGGCGGCAGTTATGGTAAGGCAGTGGTACCAATCCGTGTGAGTGCTGCGAAACTCTACCACCTAGTCATATATCACGGTGTTAGAGACGATAAGCTTACGCTCGCCTTTTACGCTGCCTGGAAGGAAAGCAGATGGTCTATTCTGCAAATAAGCCCGGACCATTCATTCGTCCATTTATTTAAAATTGTGAAAATCTTCAGGAATCTCCTAAAACAATAGCAGATCTTCACTCATTAATTAGGGAATGTGAATTACAATTGCTGAATGGATACTGAGCTCATAATCATTTTGTTAGACTTTTTGTTGATTTATCACAAAAAAGTTTCAACCCAATTGTATTTAGTTTTTGCCATTGGAAGGTTAGGAATCCAACTTCCGTTTTCCTAAATCCATTTCCGGTTAATAATAAAATATATTTAATATCGCCTCTGTTGTGTTGTGTTGTGTTGGACTTGACTTCATGAGGTCTTAGGTTCGAACTCATGAAGGTCATCCCGGCAACAAAAAGGAAATGTGGTATTTCCAAATGTCTAATAAAAAAAATGTTGCTCGAGATTGAATATGTGCTCGGTTGGCGATAGGCTTGCCACCTATCACAATGTGGGACTAATGCTAGTCGTGGGTGCCCTAGTTGTGCCTCTGCCTACCCCTTCGGGTATATGGGCGTGAAGATACTTTTATTTAATATTACCAATCCTGAATACATAGAAAATATTATACTATGTATTTTCGATTACATTTTTAGATTGAACACACTTTTCTACTTGCTTACTAGAATAGACTAACTGTTTAACCGACTTCGTTAAGTAACTCACAAACATACAATTTAATTGAGAAGTTTACAGGTCCGAATTCAGGATTGTTGACGTATGTTAATCGATTTTTTTTTTACTTAATTGAAAGAGCGTATTTCCAAGATGGATTCACGATCAGGTTTGCACCTGATGATGCAATTTCACTGAAATCGAGTTACTCAATTACTACTACGATACTCAATTTTCTTTGACATTATTATTAAAATCTAAGTTGTTTGCTAAATTATATTATCTCTCCCCCTGCCCCCTCTTTCTTTGTGTGTGTGTGTGTGTGTGTGTGTGTGTGTTTGTGTGTGTGTGTTTGTGTGTGTGTGTGTGTGTGTATCATTATAACTTTTGAATATTTGAGCGGTGATAACAATCCGACGAAACTGCTAAACGCAATTCGTTCACCTAGTTATTGACTGCGCCAGTGGAGTAAATCATCACAAGCGCGTGATGGGGTTGTCATATTCAAGCACCCAAAAAATTTTCCATTATTGTACGGATATATCGCAGCCAAGTGGTTAAAATGGCTGTTCAGTTGCACAGCTAGTCATTTCAATGAATAAACTTAACCTATTGGAAAGTTTAAAAAGTTGAACATTGTCTTTAGCCACCCGACTAATTAACGTTTAGACATTTGGTTGAATGCCTGCGACAGATATATAATAATAAAATTTAAATTAAAAAAACTCCGAGACAAGAACTTAAGTTCTCTTTGAAAAGTCGTCTCTGTGGTCCGGGTGTTGGACTTGACTGCATGAGGTCCTGGGTTCGAATCCCGGGTCGACCAACGAAAAGAAAATTGGATTTTTCCAATTTTCCAATAAAAAAAAATGTTGGTCGGGATTGGAAATGTGCCCGGTTGGCGATAGGCTTGCCACCTATCACATTGTGGGACTTAGTGTCTTCGGCTAGTCGTGGGTGCCTTGGTTGTACCTCTGCCTACCCCTTCGGGGATATGGGCGTGAAGATACTTAGAATTGAAAAGTAAAAAAATTGCTGACATTTGGTTAATCTCCCCAATTTCAACCCCCACAACTTTTAAACGGCTCAACCGATTTTCATCAAACATGTCTGAAAACACTCGCACATAAGTTACCTTTAATACAAAAGGACTAAATTGAAATCACTGCATTTGATCGGGAGTTATGATGCCACAAACAGACAGACAGACACGTCAAACTTATAACACCCCTCTTTTTGCGTCGGGGGTTAAAAAGAAAAGAAACAACCATTGCTATATAGTAGAGTAATATAAATGAAAATCAACAACAACTTAGAAGTGCGGCAATCGCTAGCCCGCATTATAAGAATCACCCCTCTGTCGATTTATAGGGGATGTTTAAGTGACATGACTGGTAACCTCTACATTGATAATGTGTTTCTGCGTTTGTGTGTCTTTTATGTAATCTTTGGATATAACAAAAAATTTAAAAAATAGATAAGAAATAATTGCAACATAGATTATGAATAATATTAATACATAGATAATAGATAAATACATTTATAAAAATGTGATAAACACACAGAATACCGATCTATATGAACTCAGAAATACAAATGAACGTGTTCATCACAGAATTGCCTATCCTTGTTCGTTGTTAGAGACACCAAAAGTGGTAATGGTGCGTTATTACCCTGTTAGGCCTCGAGCAAAATTAAGTGTAGCCGCTATCTTTTCCTTAAAGGAACACGTCAACTACAAGTGCTGACGCTATGGCGGAATAGGCAAGGCGGTGGTACCAATCTGGGTAAATCGCTGCGAAACTCTACCACCTAGTCAAATGTCATGGTGTTAGTGACAGTAAGCCTATGCACGCCTTTTACGAGCTGCCTGGCAAGAAGGCAGATGGTCTATTCGGCAAAGGAGCCCGGAACAACACGGGCAAAAATAAAAACACGGGGATTGGGATAAGTCCCAGGTTTGCATTTTGTAATACTTAGTTTTTTGGCTCATCATGGGTGCCCTAGTTATACCTCTGCTTATCTCTCCGGGGATACACACGTAAAGACACTTTACTTTAATAAGTGCCTCTAGCGGTTAAGGTGTTGGACTTGACTTTTCCCGGGTTCGATTCCCGGGTCAGGCAACAAAAAGAAAATGTGGTTTTTCCAATCTTAATATATATAAATTACGTGTCACGTTGTTTGTCCGCGATGGACTCATAAACTACTCAACCGATTTGAATCAAATTTGCACACCGTGTGCAGTTTGATCCAACTTAAAAGATAGGGTAGGTCACATCTCAATTTATAATCAAAAAAATTAACATCCGAGCGAAGCCGGAATAGGCAGCTAGTTATCTAATAAAAAAATGTTGCTAGGGATTGGATGTGTGCCCAATAGGCTTGCCTATTACATTGTTGGACTTAGTGTCTTCGGCTAGACGTGGGTGCACTGGTTGTACCTCTACCTACATCTTCGGGGATATGGGCCTTAATACACTTACATTAATTAGTGCAAAAGTTCTTTTTTCACGTAAGTTGCAATATGACACAAAATAATTTTTGATATTATTTTATTAAGAAGTAAATTGTTGTTATCTTTAATGAGATCATTGAACGAGCATTTTCCAGTCGCCGGTATAATATGAATAAAACGCAACTGTGTGGTGAACTAGCAAAATGTGAAAGTTGTTATATGCTTTCGCTTTTGTTGGATAATCTTATATTGAGGTCACTAGTATTTTCGCGTGTTAGCACTACTTTTCCGCTTTATTTATTTATATTAATTTATTAATTATATTTAACGTCATATATCCCCGTAATACATAAAAGTATTCATATAAAATTAAGTTTCCATTTCTCTTGGTCATTACGTCTAAACGAGATAATTCTGTTTTTTGTTTTGTTAGTTAATGTCAGGATTTTTACAAAGAGAAAAACCGGGAAAATTGCAGCAAAAATAGGAAAAACAATACTTCATTTTGCAAATACAAACTTTTGTAATTAGCTATTATTGTCAAGCGGTAAGAAGTACGTCGGCTAGTTTAAAGTAAATATAAGTAAAATCAAGAGCATTATCTATTATATAAAAATGAATTGCTAAATGTGTTGGTAAGCGCATTACTTTCGATAGACTAAACCGATTTGGCTAATTCTTTTTGTATTGTGTTAGTTATTGTCAGAAGAAGGTTCTTATGAAGAGAAAAACCGGGAACATTGTGGGACAATTGGAAAAACATTATTTTATTTTCCTCATACAAACTTAACGGGTGGAACGAAGTTCGCCGGGACAGCTAGTTAGAAATAAAATAATTGATACGGACAGACTAATAGGGTTTTGAAATCTTTTCTAAAATCCTAAAGAGCCTTTTTATTTGACTGTAAATGATTAGTAGTTCACGAAGGTGGTGGTTACAAAAAATATCATCATCATCATTACTTCTGCTGGACATAGGCCTCCCCCATAGAGCGCTTCAAGTCACAGTCACCATCCACTTGTAAAATATCATCAGCTTGGATAAAATACACGAGCTCGTATTTTGAAGAGCGGATTTTCTGTAACAAAGAAATTCTCTTTTAAATTCAGAACTCTTGTATACAAAAGCATTATTAACTGCCTTTTTTATGTGATAATATAACGAACAAGCACACGGCTCTCTTGATGGTCAGATATATCCGTGACCTATAAACATCATAGATTTTATAGGTGCGTTGCTGTCTTGTAGTCGAGACGTTACTCCATTTATGCAAGTCTAGCAGCTTATCTTTGAAATTCAAGTCTTTTTTTATATAAGAGCATTATTTACCGCCTTTTTTATGTCATAAAATAACGTACAAGCACACGGCTCTAGTATCTTCACGCCCATATCCCCGAAGAGGTAGGCAGAGGCACAACCAAGGCACCCACGACTAGCCGAAGATACTAAGTCCCACAATGTGATAGGTGGCAAGCCTATCGCCAACCGGGCACATTTCCAATCTCGACCAACATTTTTTTATTAATTAGAAAATTGTAAAAATCCAATTTTCTTTATGTTGGCCGACCCGGGATTCGAACCCAGGACCTCATGCATTCAAGTCCAACACCCGGACCGCTAGACCACAGAGGCGACATTATATTCGTGGCCTATAAACATCATAGATTTTATTGGAGCGTTGCTGCGTTGTATTCGAGATGTTAAGCCATTTATGCAAGTCTAGCAGCTTATCTAATCCTTCCCTCATAATGATATTTTACAGTTTTGGGCAATGACATGTTTCTGTCTGGTCCAGTACCGCTAACGCAGGACTGCAAAAATATCTAGCATATAAAGGTCACTGTTGACAAAAATAATAGGAAGTCAGTAACAGACAAATCCTAGTAAGCTCTAAAGCCTTGTATACAAGATATGCTTGTGCTACTTCATGTTTGTGTTTACCAACTCTAAAAAGATATATGCAGAAGTTGTACATCATCGATTAAAACCGGTCATTGAAGGTGGATGTGATGATGTGGGATGACGATAGATGGAGGGATCACCAACAATGCTACTAGTGATAGAGAGCTGTGCAGCAATTTGCCCGATAGGGATCCAACGCCTTAACTATTTCTGCCGCCATATCGACAATAGGCCTAACATCCCGACTACAGGATAGCAACACACCTGTAACATCTCTTGTGTAGACATAGGACACGGTTATCACCTACCGTTAGGAGAGGCACGTGCTACGCTTAGTTCTCTACTTACTTAGTTACTATAAGATCTCTGAACTCTCACTTAAAAAAATAATTATCTCTTTTCCTTTCCCCTATAAAAAAAACACTCGTTTAATTCACTTTTTTAAGTATATCACTTTAACAAAAGTGTTAGAAACAAACATGTTGATGCCAAATAATTAACCAAAAACTAGGTGTGTGAATAAGTATGTACCGGTACAATCAGCTCCATAAGTTTTTATTTTATGTACTGAGTTTTTTCATTGTATTTTTTTTTTGTTTTAGGGTGAACAAGCAGGCGGTTATTTATTTATTATTTATTATTGATTTTAAAATAATTGACGTTTATAGATACCATAGATGTTACTGGTGTGTCGCTATCTTGTGGCCGGTATTTGAGGCCACGTGAGCAAGAAAAAACTACTCTTTAGTACGAGACATGACAATAGCTAGTAATGATACCAGGACGAGGGAGTAAGGCGATGGATCTCTATTCGAACAAGTTGCTGTACAGCATTCCACATATAGTCTTGCTAGTAATGACCTTTTTCAACGAATGCTCGCCGCTTACGAGCTACTAGGCAGAAAGAAAAATAGTCTTTTTTAATCAGAGGACCCGGACAAACACTGTAAGATATGTATGTAAAGAAGTCCATGCATAATCATTTCTCTTTCTGGTAAATACTTTGCTATGTATAAAAAAAACTAACTGACAGCTTTCACAGTGATAAGACACCGGTTGCTAATAGATACTGATATTGCTAGTGCATTATATAGTTCAGCGTTTCTCAAACTTTATTGGTGGTGGAAACCTTTTGTAAAGCGAAATTTTTGACGGAACCCCGAAATAAAAGAGAAAGTTACGTACGTTCTTTAATTATTATTATTAAAGTTTAATAATAGGTAGGAAGTCATGTTACAATGTAAGTGTAAAGCTAATAGTTACTACAATTAATAAGAAACTCATACGTTACTGAGTGACTGACAGACAACGTAGATTAGTAACGCTTGTCGCTATTAGTATAACAAATGAAAAAAAACTAATGGGATGTATGAAACTATTTCTTATTTTTCGTCAATTGGTTGATATTAGATTTGATCGAAGAGAGTTGAAGTCTTATATCGGGTTCAGCATCTAGTCTATTGCGGTATTAGATTTTGGTGATAGAAGAAGTGAATTTTTTCTCATTACCACTAGCATTCTATGAAATCTGAAAATGCTATACTACAAGCATTCTCATGGAGCCCTCACAAAGACTTTGCGGAGCCCTAGGGCTCCGCGGAGCACTCTTTGAGAAACGCTGATATAGTTATGTAGTTTATGGTAGATAGGGTTAAATTTAATTATAATGTTTAAATGTTTTGGTAATAAATAATTAAACTATGTAGTTACAAATGTAAATAAATGGCTTAAAAGTTAAAGCAGATGTAATTAAATGATATTTTTTATAAATGTTAAAATATTTGCACACCAAAATATGGTAGAATATTTTGATATACTTAAATATATTTAGAAGATCTCATTGACACATACATTCCGCAAATAAATAATTTTCTTTCTTTCATTCTTTGTTTTCTTTCTATAGTTGGGATCTTAGACCGCGTCTGCAAGAATCCGCCAGCATGGAATACCAAGATAATTAACGTTTTGCGCTGCAGCGTTATAGCGTATAGGTAGCATAGGGGTGTCATTCCAGGTGGAGCTGCTTACAATACGATTTCAGTTTTCAATTGCGCCTATAAATTCTGTATGCACTTTTCTGTGTAACTGTACATACCGTCGCAGTTTAAAGTGAGTCTTTGGTATGTGAGTTTTTGAATGTAAACAGCTTATTGTTTTATTCTAAATTTGACGTAACTTTTACTATAAGTATTAGTGTAATGTGTTCTTCATTTTATGTATATACTTAATTTGTACATGAAAAATTAAGTTTATTATAATACTCGTAACCTCGGTGCACGAAATGTTCACTCCGTACATTGTAAATGCGCAAGTCTTTTTGTTTGTTCTATTTTCACGTTGGGAAAGAGTGATATTATCGTATACTAGCAGCTCGTCTCAGCTTCACATAGGTGGACAAACTTCTGTTATTTATTATACATATGTACCTTCCTCTTGCATCACTCTATAAAAAAACGCTTTAAATCCATTGCATAGTTTTAAAAGATCTAAGCATACATAGGGACTGACAATTAAAAGAAAATTTGTTGTGTAGTAAGCAGTGAACTTTTATTTGTTGTGGTGTCTAAGGGGTTGGACAGAAAAATAGGCTATTTTTATTCCGATATCGAAACAGATTCCCACGGGAGAATTTGTATTTATACGCGGACGTAACCAAATGCAAAAATTTTATGTTATATTACATATAAAACTTCCTCTTGCACCATTTTATCACAAAAGTCGCATCAAAACCCGTTGCGTAGTTTTCAAAGATCTAAGCATACGTAGAAAGAAAGAAAATATATTTATTTGCGGAGTATGCGTGTTGAAGTTGTTACAAAATTATTTAAGCTTTCCAACATATTCCACCACATTGTGGTGTGCAAATATTTTAATATTTTTGAAAGTGATTATTTAATTATATACACAATGTTTTAATATTCATACAACAAAAAGTTTTATTCTTACAATTTGAATTATAATTTAGTATTTTATATTATAATAATAAATTTAACTGTCCACCGTAAACTACAAGGGACACCTAAAGGCGACTTTGTTTCATACTTTATAGTGAAGTTTTATATTTAAACGCGGGTGTAGCCACACGCACATATGAGCATATAGCATTAGATATATATATATATATATATCTAAAGATATTCATTTAATCACTAAATATCTTTCTTTTGTTATTATAAAGTACAGGAAAAAAGCACACGGTTCCTCTGATACATAGAAACTTGAACTATATATAACATCAAGGATGTTGCAAGTTCTTCGTTATCCTCTATCCAGGGTGTTAGGCCTGATGTTAAAGTCTTCGGTATACAAATATGTCGGTGGATCTCTACCCGAAAGTTGCTCAGCACTCACCTAAATGTGGTCTTGTAAGTGGTGTCTCATTTAACATTTGCTTGCCTCTTACGAGCTGCCAAACAAGATGGTAGATGACCTATTTGACACGGAGGACCCAGAGCAAAGCTCTATAGGGGGAACCCCCTTATTTCGCCATCCCTATTTTCTACGAAGTAGGTAGGAGTACAACCCGCTTACCCATGATTTGATGAAAGTTAATAGCCCCAGAATGCGGTCGATGGCAAAACTTTTCGAGCCGGGCACTTGCATGAACCCGGGAACCATTGTTTCTATTAGAAAATTTAAAAAGGCACATGTTTTGTGCTCGATCCTGAAATTGAATCCGGATCCAAATAGAAATACGACAACCAGGACCACAAATTAAATAAAAAAATGCAAATAAGAAAAATCGATTAACACACAAAAAATATAATTGAATATACTCTTCTCCGTGTTTTCTTTTCAGAAATCGCTTAAAACTTAGATGTAAAGAATATAGTTGCAGTTGTACTGTTTAACATTATGTTACGAGTATGTTTTGATCCGCGACCGCGAATAGATGGTCTAAGATCCCGATTCAATTTCGATGAAGATCAAGTGTACCTGTATGTATGAGATATATCGGTTGCCTAAAAAAATCCATAGTTGAATATTTTTTTTATTAAAAAATATTTTTTGTTATGTGTTACAATGAGATAATAAGAAAATGTTACATGTGAGTATAAGCTTTAGGTCAGGATTTTATTGAATGGCTAATTTGTTGCCAACCTCTCGATTTTTACAATTCACTGGGCTTTATTTAGATCAGGATATCATTTTCAATTTACGTATCTAATGTGCAAAAGTTGGGTTTCCTGTTATTTGCTGTTATGTATAAATAGATATATCGAAGCCAGTTTCTTGCATTTAATTCGAAAATAGATAAAAAACTTAACATGAAGGTTGTTTTATTAAAGACACATTGATATAATGTTGTCTGCAAAAACATTCCGAAAAGTGAATACCACTTTTAAAAAAAAAATAATAAAAAATTGTTTTGGATTTTAGGTAACCCATTTTTAATTCTCACTTGATTCGAAAATCGATAAAAAGTCAACGTAAAGGCTGTTTTAGTGCAAACACATTGATATAATGTTGTCTGCAAAAACATTCCGAAAAGTAAAAAAAAAACATTTTTTAAAAAAATAATTTTAACAAATATTTTTTTGGATTTTTTATGTAACCTATTATTAATATGATACCTAATATACTAAATGTATATATAAAATAAAGTCGAGTTAGTTACCTTATTTATAACTCAAAAACGACTGAACCGATTTGACTGAAAATTGATAGGTAGAAACAAATTTTGATTTGTCCTATACAATCTGTAGAAGTGCCAAAAAGTTCACCTAAGAAGCTAGTTTATTATAAAATATTTTTCATTCTAGTATCAGATGGGTGTAGGTCGATGTAGATTCGGATCTTCGACTAAGACGAAAACAAACTGGTAGATTCGTCAAGGTGATTGTATTATTGTTCGTACCAGGTCATTACCGAACTAAGTACTTACGGTAAATTACTTACTTAATATTACCGGCACAGCGCTGGCGTTTGTAGGCCTCATTTATTTTATATGTTTTAAGATGGCGACCAAGCAGCCAGCTCTCCTGATGATCAGACTATCTTCGTCTGTGAATATCAGTAGATGTTACTAGTGCGTTGCTGTCTTATGGCCTAGATTTTAAGGTAATTGTGCGAGTCTTCTGACTACCCTCCAGAGTGCAACGCGACTGGCATTATGGTGGCAAGAATAAATAAGGTGGTAGTAACAATGCAATTGACGCTCAGCACTCTACTATCTACTTGGTGGTAGAATGCATGTAGTATAATAACAGAGAGCAGCTCTCATGGTGAGGTGTCGCATATGACTTCATGATGTCCCGGGTTCAGTTCCGTTGCCCTCGATATATGTGGCCGGTAGGTCATAGGTTTCACACTTATCACATTGTGGGACTTGCGGCCGTAATCAGAGCCATCAGTTATTGTCTTTAAATCAGTCATTAAATCGAATGTTAGCATGTTGATCCAGGCTCCAATGCAGAATAGACCAACTGCCTTCCTGCCAGGCAGCTCGTAAAGGACGAGTATAGACTTACCGTCACTAACACCGTGACTTCCTACAAAGTGGTAGAATTTCGCAGCGACTCGCCCAAATTGATACGACCACCTTACCTATTTCTGCCACCATAACGTCAATTCTTGCCATTGACATGTACCGGTTCGTAGGGTAAAACCTTAGAGGTCTAAAAATCCGGACTCAGGTTGGCAACGCACCATTACCACGCTTGGTGTCTCTAGACTGCCTGAACTTCTTACCATCAGGACAAAAACCGAGAAAATCTACGTCAAACATAGGGCAAACAATGCTTTAATCCATACAAACTGTTAGTTGCCGTTAATGTCAAGCGATACGAAGTTCTCCGGATCGGCTAGTGTATAAATATAAAATAAATCCCCTTTTGCCGTGATCATCGTATCACGTCTGAACAGATGGACTTACAGTTTTGCTTAGTCTTTTTGTTGTATTGGTCATCGTCTGGAGATCAATAAAAAGAAAAACTGGAAAAATTGCAGGGAAAATAGAAAAACAATATGAGTTTTTTCCCTACAGACTGATCAATGACCAGTTTAACGAAGTCCGTCAGGTCGGCTAGTTTTTAATATAATCTAACAACTTTGCAATTTAACTTTCTCATGATCTAAAGTCTGACTTCCGTATCGAAAGGCTAAAAAACAATAGTCAAATCAATAATCCAAAGCAGTTAACAAAATCACTTCAGCTTGACAGGTCTATTGACAAAAATATTAAAAAGCCGCGAGTTCGCTTTGAAAATGAAAGCTATTCTTTACCTAAGACAATTTGGAGATCTAGATGAAAACAAAAGTATTTACTCTATTTTCTTAGAAATGTAGCACGGTCTGAAACAATCTTTTACACTACACTTAGACGTTTGATTTTTATTCTGATTTGACTATTTTTATGTTTTCGTAAAGTAAGTAAATATTTTTACGCCCGTATCGCCAACTTTATTGACAGAGGTATAACCTGGACACCCAATTCTACTTGAAGACACTTCTTACAATGCAATATGTGGCAAACTTATCGCCAACCGGGTACATATTCAATCCCGAGCAATGTTGTCCTTATTAGAAAATTAAAAACTCATATTTTCTCTAAGTTGCCTAACCCGGCGATCACACCCGAGACCTCATGAAATCAAGTCTAACACCGTGCTGCTAAATCACAAAGGCGATACATTTTTAACAAAATGTAAGAAACTTTTATTTGTAAAGACGTTTCCCAGCAACTGAAAAATAATATTAAAGATCAATTAAGGCCAAATACAATAGGATAATGTTGGGAATTTTAAGAGTTCTTATATATCTTCTAAT
>NJDC01003021.1:34544-56593 GCA_002245475.1 Calephelis virginiensis
TACTTCTCACAATGCAATATGTGGCAAACTTATCGTCAACCGGGTACTTATTCAATCCCCAGCAATGTTGTCTTTATTAGGAAACTAGCTGCTACCTGCGGCTTCGCCCGCGTTTTCACAGAAACCCGGTGTGCGATCGGGATTAAAAATAGCCTATATGTTAATCCAGGTCACAATCTATCTGTCTTCCAAATTTCAGACAAATCCGTTTAGCCATTCGAGCGTGAAAGAGTAACAAACATCCATACATCCATACTTACAAACTTTCGCCTTTATAATATTAATAGGATTAAAAACTCATATTTTCTCTAAGTTGCCTAACCCGGCGATCACATCCGAGACCTCATGAAATCAAGTCTAACACCGTGCTAGTGCCGTCTAAATGTAAGAAACTTTTATTTGTAAAGACGTTTCCCAGCAACTGAAAAATAATATTAAAGATCAATTAAGGCCAAATACAATAGGATAATGTTGGGAATTATAAGAGTTCTTATATATCTTCCAATTCCATTTTTGTATCAGCTCCATTATAGCATCATATTTTATTGTCATTAAATACACCTGTATTTTTAGGTATGCCAAAAAAACAGTTTACTTCTCTAGATAACTCCATTAAATTAAGCTGGAAAATTCGTCCTACACAAATCTACTTTGCGAGTAATTTAAAATAATGTATATTCAGTAAAATGTATCAACTGAGGTGGCATTTTAAAGTTAAAGTGCTCATGTAAAGTATCCATGAAAAAATAAGTGTAACTTTTTATTAATTCATTTAATGTTTCATTGTTATATTTATCTTATCGTTACTTATGTTATCTTATTGTCGCCTCTTTCACTGAACGTGCTTGAGTAAAGTGACCACCGCTCTACCCAAGACCCAGACATGACTTTCTATGACAATTTATGACTGATTTTTTTGCAAAATCGTATAACTTAATGCCAACGTCATTCAATTCGACTAATCGTAGATGTTAACGCTCGTGCCAAAACTAAAAAATCTATGAATACAGATTTGAACATTTATATTAAATAAGCTTGTTATTAAAAATTATAAAAAAAGGATCTTCACGTCCATATCCTCGAAGAGGTAGGCAGAGGTACAACCAGGGCACCCACGACTAGCCGAAGGCACTAAGTCCCACAATGTGATAGGTGGCAAGCCTATTGCCAACCGGGCACATATCCAATCCCGAGCAACATTTTTTTTTTATTAGAAAGTTGGAAAACCCAAATTCTCTTTTTGTTGCCCGACCCAGGATTCGAACACGGTACCTCATGCAGTCAAGTCCAACACCTGAGTCGCTAGACCACACAGGCTATTTTTTTAAATATATTTTGTTCATTTATTAATATAGACAACGCTGACTGGGATTGAATAAGTTCCCGGTTAGCGACGATTTTGCCAACTATTGCATATGATACTAAATACCTTCGGCTTAGCCCTGGGGTACCTGTACGTGGATACGAGCCTGCAACTAGAACGCAGTATTATGTCATCATAAAAAATACTTTACAATTGATTTTAATGCCAACAAAATAATACCAATACATAAAAAATTACAAAATCTATTGAATCTAAAAGAATTTACATAAGATGTTTATACATTAAAATGTATTTAATTAAATTTTATTAAAAATACTGTAGTATTCTACATTGTACATTATGGACTACCAAAGGTTGACATTACTATTAGAACTATTCAAAAACATTCCTAACCCATCCTTTGTTCAATTATCCGCTTTGTAATACGTAAAACTTGCTGCGGTATTTTTTACCTGACCATTTCGGATGTCGCCATTCAACTTTCTATCAAGACGATGTTACCATACGTTTATCTCGAAGTAATACCATACCTTCGTAACCAAATTTAAGAAAATTTTACTCTAAAGTCTTAAATGTGTTAAATAAAATGTAAGTAAATATAAGTATCCCTAGGCAAGTTGCACAAGTATAATCTAGCACAAAGTATGCAAATAATATGCTTGTATTATGGGTGTTAGTCAACGATTTTAATATGTAGAAATACGAAGATATCAGAATAGATTTAACAAACACCCGAACCCAAAAAATATAGACATCTAAATGTTCATGGTGCATATGCCTGACCACGTCGGGTATCAAGCCCGAACCTCGCGGTAAGTCGGATTTAGGCGTGTACGCTAGCCTCTCAGCGAACGAGACTATCAAAATGTAATGATACAAATGCATACATTTGTATCTTGAAATAAGCTTTGAAGTCTTATAATAACCCTTATATAATTATTATTATTTATAATGTAACTAAACCTGTGATGTCTTGATGTAAACTGTAGTGTCAATTGTTTAAATAAATAAATATTAATGAAAACTGAACACGTTTAGCCCCAACGCTGCAAAATATAAGCATTCGTCTTTTAAAATAGGTAAATTTAAACATTGAAATATTATCTAAAATACATTATTGTTACAATGTTGCCGTAATATTGTTTGTCATAACTTGCCACTGTATTGTTTTCTTTTAGAGGATAAGAAGGTACACAAGTTCATATACAGAAGTTGCGCCCTCATTAAAATCATTTTTAGCTGTCGCTATTTTCTATCAAAAATAGTAATAGAAAGGGAAAAACACTTATAGTGCAGTCAGGTTAAACTGTACACGCCATTTCTACAGACGTGTAATCTATTACTCGGAGAAAGTTGATTAAAAATGTCACAGTTTGATGTACCAGACTAATCTGATATGTCTAAAATTTTTCAAATCTTTGCTTTTTGTTTCATTAAATAAAGCATGCATTTGAAATAAGTTTAGTTAACAGCAAAATCACTACCATTATCACATTATATAATTCACTTATCTAAAAAAACTTAAACATCGCCTCTGTGGTCTAGCGGTTCAGTTGTTGGACTTGACTGCATGAGGTACCGGGTTCGAATTCCGGGTCAGGCAACAAAAATGAAATTGGATTTTTCCAATTTTCTAATTAAAAAAAATGTTGCTCGGGATAGGATATGTTCCCGGTTGGCGATAGGCTTGCCACCTATCACATTGTGGGACTTAGTATCTTCGGTTAGTCGTGGGTACCCGGGTTGTGCCTCTGCCTACCTCTTCAGGGATATGGGCGTGAAGATACTTTAAAAAAAAACTTATATAAGTATCTTCACGCCCATATCCCCGAAGAGGTAGGCAGAGGTACAACCAAGGCACCCACGACTAGCCGAAGATACTAAGTCCCACAATGGGATAGGTGGCAAGCCTATCGCCAACCGGGCACATTTCCAATCCCGACCAACGTTTTTTTATTTAGAAAATTGGAAAAATCCAATTTTCTTTATGTGGGCCGACCCGGGATTCGAACCCAGGACCTCATGCAGTCAAGTCCAACACCCGGACCGCTAGACCACAGAGGCGATAAAAACTTATCTACTTTCTGATATCTGATTTACTTAATTATCTACAACATACGTTTTATCAGTCTCAATTTAGCAAAACAGGTACTATAACCTTTTTTATTTAAAACATTAATTGTATTACAGTTTTGCATCTAATTAATTTTGTTAATCAAATCATAAAGTTGAGGTAATTTTTTGACATAATCCAACTAACAATTTAATTTGTAGTTACAACGTTTTAGGTTTCCACTTTCTTGATAGCTTAAAGCACAAAATATTTGTATTAATTTTAATTAACCTAGGCTAAAATACTTGCTGCAGTTTAAAGTTCCATTAATTCTGATATCTAATGTTGAGTAGGCAATACACAAAAATCTTTTTATCTGATTTTTTATCCATTTTTATCTTAGTTAAATGGAAGGATTGATATTCACTTAATATATAAATATTATACTATAAAACGTATCAAAGATTATACTCCTACGTTGTTATCTTTCAAGTAAAGACAGATAATAAAGATAATACTTTTACTATTATAGTTCATAGTGATGTTATAAAAAAGTGGCGAGCACACTAACACAGACTTCACTATTTTCGGATTTTAGAGGCATTCGAACTCCTTTTAATCACAAACACAATGTAAAGTTGGTACAGAACTTAGCCCAAAAAAAGATTTACAAATAAATAAGTGTAGCATAGCTAAAATTTCACAACACGAATGAGTCCTATTTCTAGATAGCTATCTACCTATCTACTTTAGTAACAGTTGGTAGTCTTACGCTTGGAGACTTTATATAATTTAGAATAAAAGTCTTTTATAGGAGCTTCTTAGTAAAACTAAAATATTTCTACTATTTTTTTTTCATTGATTTTTTTAAATAACTTATTGGTATAACAAAATATTAATTTCACGTGTCGTTTACGTACATAATAAATATCCCAAATATATATAGGTAGTATGCAACTTAATTATATTTTTAACAACCAATAATATAATAACCATAAAAAACTACAGAGCTTAATACTAATTTAGTAGTAAATTATAAATCATGGCAACACTGCATCGTACCTATTTTAATATTAGTGGTATTGAGTCAGTCTCTTTGTCTGAGGTGCTATTACATTTGCTAATGACCTGATTTTATTATCTTTGAGCATTTGACAACTCACAGTGTTAGTAACTAGTGAATTTGCTAGTGCTGTTGTACGCGATTTCGCCTGCATTTTAATATTTAGCATCAACTACAAGAGTTCTTAGTACAGGCACAAACATAGTTAGTTTATTATTTAGCTTAGCACCAGCTATCTTACAACCACTAGAAGTCTTAAAAAATGGTTGACGGTTTAGTTAGTAATATTTTAACGACAGGACTTGTCCCGTGCTTGGGATAGGAACCTTTTCAGAAACGTATAATAGAAAACAATTACAATTCTAATGGGTTTTGAACCTAAACCTTTCTCTGTAAGGTCTTTCCGCTAGCGACAAAACAAAGGAGCAGAAACCAGATACAAACGCTAAAGGAGATTTTTCTTTCCTTTAAAAATTTATTATACCTGGTAATAGTATTGTTTCGGAAACTACGTCTCGTTGTTTTGCTAAACGTATCGTTTATATTATCATAACTTACAATGTTA
Organism: Calephelis virginiensis; assembly: GCA_002245475.1. Taxonomy (NCBI): domain Eukaryota; kingdom Metazoa; phylum Arthropoda; class Insecta; order Lepidoptera; family Riodinidae; genus Calephelis; species Calephelis virginiensis. The sequence goes on from NJDC01003021.1 coordinate 39,550, forward strand.
AGTAAAAAACTTTTATATTGACGTAACAAGCAGACACTCCTACTTTGTTTATTTATACAGTTGTATAAACTACTTGTTGGACATAATAAATCTACAAGAATGTTTTTATGCTGTCCCCGAGTTGGTTCGGGCTCCTTTGCAGAATAGACCATCTGCCTTCCTACCAGGCAGCTCGTAAAAGGCGAGCATAGACTTACCATCGCTAACACGGTGACATCTGGTGGTTTTGTACCACCCCCTTACCTAGTCCTGCCGCTATAACGTCAGTGCTTGTCGTTGACGTTATAGCCGGTAAACTTATTTTGCTTCAGTTTGCAACGCACCATTACCACCTTTGGTGGCTCCAGGCGGCGTGAATTTCTTACCATCAGGAAATACGTCTGTTTGTTTGACTTCCAATATCATAAAAAAAATTAAATAGTTTACTCTAATAAAAAGACAAAATTCACTTACATGAGAATTAATACATGTATACATTTAATTGATAAGCTATGTATCGTCGGCCACTCCTTTAACATTTTTCCGCTAATTTTGTAACCAGTATCTACTTCATTGTTATTTTTAATTATTGTAATTAGAAAAATACAATTCTAGAAAGAATACGAGTTGATAATTTAGTTTTGAAACTGTTATAAGAATAAATACAATAAGTAGGTAGTTTATAGTTTTTTTAACATATTTCACAGTTTAAATCTAACCCCAAAATAATAATGTTCTTATTATATGCTGTGTAGTGGGTGTTACTCAACGAGTCTAATAAACAGAAATACTAAAATATAATTAACACCCAGACTGCAAATACAGACCTCTAAATGTTCATTACAACAATATCTGCTCCCGTCGGAAATCGAATCCGAATCTCGCGGTTAATCGGTAGTGCTAAGCGATCCCATAGGGATAGGGAGGTATCTGTAACATCTTTGGGTAATTTATCGTATAGTTGTGCTCCTTCAAAAATCTCTTTTTGCCTCTTTTTAGGCGTATTTTTGGTAAAACAAATAAACTCGGTCTACGCAGACTTTGTGCAGTTCTTTTTCGATTTAATATGGTGTCTATAGAGTGCGGTTGTTTTTACCGTGTACTTTCGCAGTCTTTTGCTATCAAAAAAAGACGTAGAGAAAACTTCCTAGTAGCATATCAGGGTCTGGGTGTTTATTAAATTTATTCTGGTATCTATTTAAGTATTTCTATGTACTTGTATCGTTGACTAGCATCCATAACACAAGCATATGATTTGCTTATTTTGGGGTTAGATTCAAATTGTGTGACTTGTCCACGGATATTAAAAAAAATTAAAATACAGTTAACTAGCTGTCTCATCTAACTTTGTTTCACCCGTTCATTTTGCATGGTGAAAAATTAAAAAGTTGTTTTTCCTTTTTCCTTTCCTTTTCTCACATTTAAAACCTTCCCTGGACTTCCACAAATAACTCAAAACCAAAATTAGCCAAATCGTTCCAGATGTTTTCGAGTTTTAGTAAGACTAACGAACAGCAAATGATTTTTATATATTATAAGAAGAAGATACTTCATTATATAGCATATAACACTTTCCCTGTGTTTGTTCGGGCTCCTTTGCATAATAGACCATCTGCAGCATAGGCTTACCGTCACTAACACCATGACATCCTATTAGGTGGAAGAGTTTCGCAGCAACTCGCCCGGATTGGTACCACCGCCTTGTCTAATCCCGCTGCCATAACGTTAGTGCTTGCCATTGACATGTTCAGATTCGGAGGGTTAGGTAGCCGGTGAACTTACTTTTCCTCGAGGCCTAACATTCCACCCTCAGGTTGGCAACGCACCGTTAACACCTTTGGGGTCTCTAGGCGTGAATTTCTTACCGAAATCCGTGTGCTTGTTTGCCTTCCAATATCATAAAAAAAATTAACACATAGGTATCAAGTATATTTTTGCACGCGGGCATGGTGGATCGAAACATACAAAAGCGAATCCCATAACCCAAACTTGCAGCCGGGTACAAAAAGGCTTACCGCCCATTTGTCGCTACCAAATCATGTACTGTGACGTCACTCAGCAGTGCTATTTTGATACCGCAAATTGTGTCTTTGATCTTGCGCCGATGTTAGACTTGAGTTCATAAGGTCCCGAGTTTGAATCCTGGATCGGGCAACAAAAAGAAAAATGAGTTTTTATTTTTCTAAATTCAAATATGATGGGATACGTGCCCGGGTTGCGATAGCTTTACTATCACATTGTGGAACTTAACCCCTGTTTCTGAAACAGTAATCAATTTTAACCTACGATTCATTTCTTCATAACATTTGTTACAAGGATTTTGGTTTCTTACTCAAAACTGAGAGTTGGTGTCTTAGGACAGTCGTGGGTGCACTGAACCTCCCACCTCTTAAATGAAACGGGCGTGAATGTACTTATTAATGAATTTGAATTGTAACCTTTATAAAGCATGTAATTAGGTTGAAAAATTGTATCATTAAAATAATATTGCTTTAAAGCTTCACAATAAGCTCGCCTGCATGGGTCCTACGACATTGACTATTACTGCTGCTATAATAGTTCATCGCCTCTGCGGTCTAGCGGTTCATTTGTTGGTTTTGACTGCCTGAGGTCTCGGGTTCGAATCCCGGGTCGGGCAACAAAAGAAAATTGGGTTTTTCCAAAAATTGGGTTTTTCCAATTTTCTTATAAAAAGTAGTAGTAAAAAAAGTATTGTGCTCTGGATTGGATATTTGCCCGGTTGGCGATAGGATTGCCACCTATCAGATTGTGGGACTTAGTGTCTTCGGCTAGTCGTGGGTGCCCTGGTTATGTCTCCCTCTTCGGGGATATGGGCGTGAAGATACTTTTTTTTACTTTTATAACAGTTCTCGCCATTGTTGCGATTAATACTGAAGATTAGAGTAGCTGGTAAACTGCGAATGGTGTCAGATATCTTCAATAATATAGCGATGCATTAGTTACATATATCGTGTCTATAGTTGCTGCTTATTCGGTATGTAATAATAATAACAATAATAGCTGTTGCCCGGAGCGTTGGGTTGTGTAGTTAATGATCAGGAACATTTTTTCGGGGTAAAAACTATTCTAGTTGTTAATCCAAGTTATCCTCCGTGTGTGTGCCAAATTTCATGAAAATTGATTAAGCAAATTTTGTGTGAAGGAGTAAAGAATAAAAAAACTTACAAGCTTTCCCATTTACAATATATGTAGGACCACTTCGGTACCAAACTACACACAAACACCCAAACATCTCCACAAACTGGCGTATTCACTAATATTGGTATTAGGTAGATTTGGCAGGAGACCAAATTAAAAAAACACCCTTTTCCGAACCGGAAAGGGGTTGAATTAAAGTTTTTATTCAACCCTTCTGGAATTATTGGAATAGGAAATTAGGCTACGAAATCTCCTTACTCAATATTGTCGTTTTCGCTATTTTTGCTCTGTTGTAAACAAAGGGTTATGTTTTACACTCGTCTTGTCTTGCAGGTATATATGTATTACCTCATATCTCCAGAACCACTAAACGAATTTATTATATAGAGGTATCGCTAGATTCGTCAGAATCAGCATATGGTTTACTGGCTACCTGTTTCGGCTTCGCTCGGATGAAAATTTTTTTTATCATAAATTGTGATGTAAGTTATTGTATCTTTCAAGATGGATCAAACTGCACACTGTGTGCAAATTTTATCGAAATCGGTTAAGTAGTTTAGGAGTCCATCGTACGCAAACGACGTGACAGGTAATTCATATATAGGTATTAAGATTTCATATACGACCGCCGGTCTACAGCGGTCGGTCGGCCGCATGCGGCCCGCCGACGTCTTACTTGCGGCCCGTGAATGTCTCGAAAATAAGTTATAAATATCGAAATAAATTCATGAACGTTCCGCGCTTGACCGTATAATATACTTCTTCTCTACGCCCATTTTAATTTTTTTCTATGGGACATGATCATTACAGTGATGAGTAAACATTACAAGTGTGGCCCACTTTTAGTTTATTTTGCCGCCTTGTGGCCCTTGCTTGCCAAAAGGTTGCAGACCGCTGACCTAGACCATACAAAATGTTGCGACTTTTAAGCAGCCCAAGTATTCTTAAGCATCCTCCAGACAGTTGTAATCATACCCCAATCTCGATGGTAGTTTACGGTAGATAGGGATAAATTAATTTACATTCTAAAAATTGTATTAATAAATAATCATGTAATTTCAAAATCATCACAAAAAACAGTGTGTGAATAGTAAATAAATAATTAAAATTACTAAATTGATTAAAACCTATTAAAATATTTGCACACCACAAGTTGGTAGAATTTTGTAACATCTCTCTAACACTCATGTTCCGCAAATAAATATTTTTTCTTTTTTTCCTTTCTTTCTAAAAAAATACATTTGTTATTAGTATGTTATATAAAAAAGATTTTAAACCAAACAAAAAATCACACCATTTAACAGAAATACCATTTAGCACTAATATTAAGCTGTCATTAATTAGTTTTATTGCTAAGTTCTTTGGATTTTCCTTAACAAAAGCAACTAATTTCATAAAGTGTCTCTCAATGACGTCATTCCCATATTACCGACATTATGACGCAAGTTATTACTCAAATTTAAATATTTGTTAACCAACGTAATAAAGTTATAAATTCAAAATAAAGGTTAAATAATTTTAGAACAGTGAAAATGCAAAAAAACTTTTTTTTATAATATTCGAAGGCAAAAAAGTAGACGATTGTTCTGATGAAATTCCCGCCGACTAGAAACACGTATAGTTCTAATAGTGCGTTGCCAACCTGAGGCCGGGATGTTAGACCTCGAGCAAAAGTAAGTTTACCGGCTACCTTACCCTCCGAACTGGAATAAGTCAAGGTCAAGCACCGAAGTTGTGGCGTCAGGAATAGGTAAGGTGGTGGTATTAATCCAGACGAGTCGCTGTAAAACTTTACCACGTAGTCAGATGCCACGGTGTTAGTGACGGTAAACCTATGCTCGCCTTTTACGAGCTGCCTGGCAGAAAGGTCTATTCTAACACTTCAGTTACATTACCACGTTGTAATTGGTTAATACTAGTCCCTTAATAATAACTGTAGGGCTAGTCTTGAATCTAGATTTAATGCAAATTTGAATTTAGAATCGGATATGACATTTTAGGTACTCTTGAACAAACTGCCTCGTTAATCGAGTGGCTAGCGTACACGCCTAAAACATCGACCAACCACGAGGCTTGGGTTCGATTCCCGACGGGGGCAGGCATTTGTGTGATGAACATTTAGATGACTGCATTTTCGGGTCTAAGTGTTTATTAAATTTATTCTGGTATCTATTTAAGTACATATTTCTATGTATAAGTATCGTTGACTAAAAACTATACTCAAGCATACAATTTGCTTAGATTGGGGTTAGATTCAATTTGTGTGACTTGTCCAAGGATATTTATTTTTATTATTAATAATAAAAAAATGTTAATAATACTACTGGATTATTAAAATTTAGGAATAACAATATACAACAATAACAGTAAATTACTATATCGGATTCTTTGATATTTTTGGAACCAAATGTTAATAATCCTCTAGTTATTGTTTTCAAGAATAGGTACAGGCTGGTATGACCAAAGGTATAGTTAGGAATGACAAATCCGATTCCAATTTTCAGTTTAACTGAAATCGAGATATATATACGTGGCACTAGATTTCGATACAACAAACTAACAATATTTATAGTATCTATTTGGGACAATTCTATCTTATTATAAGAAAGGGATATACCCTCCCTTTGGTTACATACCATACCATACCAATCTTATAAAAAACATGTTTTAAGCATATCGCCTAAAAGGTGGGCAGAGTTACAACTAGGGCACCCACTATTAGGCGGAGGTACTTAGTCCCACAATGTGGTAGGTTGCAAACCTATCGCATACCAGACTTTTATCCAATCACAAGCAACCTTATTTTATAAAAAATATTATAAAACACATATTAAATTGTTCGACCTGGAAATCAAACCCACGAGTTCATTTAGTTAACATCAGACCAATAAACCACAGAGCCAATTTATAGAGATATGTATAAAAAATTAATATCAACAAGGAAAAGCATTTTTTTATATAAAAGGAGGCAAATTGGCGAGTGGGTGTATCAGAGATGCGTTGCCGACCTTCAAGTGATAAATACGATATTTTATTGAAGGTTCCTATGTTCTCTTCATTTAAAATTAGCGTCTTTCATAAAAGGTTCCGTCAAGAATTATACGAGGCACCAAATGCCTTCGGAATCATAAGGTAGAGGATAACCACGGATCAAGCTGATGGGTTCAAAACTTTAAAATCAATATAAAATCATCGAATTAAAGTTAAAAAGGACTCTTTGTGCTTTCTTCTTAATTCATTCTTAATTCAGCCAAAATTAACAGCATTATACATAGAACTAGCTGATAAAAAAACTTATGATAATAAAATCAATATGTGGGTAGTTGCACCTATTTTTTTGATAAATTATTTTTGATAAGTTAATCGCCTCTGTGGTCTAGTGTTGGACTTGACTGCATGCGGTCCCGGATTCGATTCCTGGGTTGGGCAACAAACATAAATTGAGGTTCTTCCAATTTCCAAATAAAAAATTGTTACTCGGGATTGGATATGTGGTTGGCGATAGACTTTTCACTTATCACATTGTGGGACTTAGCGTCTTCGGCTAGTCGTCGGTGCCCTGGTGGTTGTGCCTCTGTCTACCCCTTCGGGGATATGGGCGTGAAGATACTTACTTACTAAAAATATTAAATGTATCTGACATTTACTATTATTATGTGACTGAATGTTTAAATACACAAAAACACGTTTAAATATGACGGCCAAATTGAATAAACGATAGGACAATTATAATGATGAGAACGACTAGCCCGGATTGGAATTACGAGTAACTTATCTTACTGTCACAACGTCAATGCTTGTCATTTTCATCCCTTACAGTAACCCGTAAATAAATGTAATCATCTTCACGCCCATATCCTCAAAGATGCAGGCAGAGGCACAACCAGGGCACCCACCACTAGTTGAAGGCATTAAGTCCCACGATGTGATAGCTGGCAAGCCTACTAATTAGCCTGGGCATCCTTATTTTTATTACAAAATTGACTATACGCTGATTCTGTTTTTTTTTGCTGAGCGACTCGCGGATCGAACCCATGACCTCAAGAAGACAAGTCCGACGCCGGACCGCTAGACCACAAAGGCGATTAAACGTATACAATTCTTAGCATTCCAGCCTCAGCTTGACAACGCATCTTTAACGTCCTTGATATCTATAGGTAACGTTTTTTTTTACAATAAACTTGTATGTTTGAAGACAAAGTTCTTCTAAAGAAAAGGTGTAAAATACCCGGCCTTTAGCAATAAAAAAACAAACAGACAGCATCTTAGACAAATCTAAGCAAAGCGTGCCAGTAAGTGAGTGTCTAGAGTAAATTTGCACGTTACCTTTCAATACGGAACACGGTAGTAAACACTGACGTTTCATATTAATATTAATAATTAGCTTAACAACATTCCTAACTTTAAATTAACTTACTTCCTAATATAAGTTTGCGTAAGTCATATTTATTTTGTCATTATTCGTATAAGAATATTTTAACATGTAGCCCGCAAGTACGTCCGTACGCACGTATATTATAAACATTTAGCTTTCCCGTGGGAACCCGTAAACGTCGGATTAAAAAGTAGCCTATTTTATTTTTATTAGCCTATTTTTACAAAAAAAAATTAGTTCATACCTTATTTTAGTACTTATTTGTAATTATTGAGTAAAATTGGTTAATTTTGATATCACTGTGTACAATAATAATAAATAAATCTTCATGGAATAGTTACACGAATTGAATCTAACCCCAAAGTAAGCAAATTGTATGTTTGTGTTATGGGTGTTAGTCGACGATTCTAATCTATATATTAATACGTGATGCCAAAACTTTGGACCCCTTTTTACGAAAATTGCAATGACGCAGGAGCATATATTTTGGCACACTTATAGTTTGTGTGTACGAGAAGTGCAGAACGCTAATATTTTTTAATAATAATGCTTATAAAGTACATTAAATCAATAAATAAAACACCACCCACACTACCATGCATTTCAAACACACAAACAAATATATTGATGATACCGATAAAAGATCAAAGACGGCGAACTAAAAAGTTTGGAAACAAAGTAGTTGATCTTGAGAATTGAAGATGGCGTTCTTATCAGCAAGATAGTAAAATTTATTATGGTCGAATTTCGACCAACACGCGACTACTAGAACATAGAAATACTTAAATAGATACCAGAATAAATTTAAAAACAAAAATAAATAAAATTAAAAACAAATTAAAATTAATAATTATAATAATAAATAATAAATATCTCTGGACAAGTTACACAAATTGAATCTAACCCCAAAGTAAGCAAGTTATATGTTATGGCTAGCACCCATAACATAAGCATACCCATTACATCAACGATTCTAATACATAGGAATACTTACATAGATACCAGAATAAATTAAATAAACACCCAGACCCGAAAATGCAGACATCCAAATGTTCATCACACAAATGCCTGCCCCCACCGAGAATCGAACCTAATACTCGCGGTTGGTCGGTGCACTCGACCAACGTGGCGGTCAATTTTGTTTACAAGTGAAGTATTCATGAAGATATTAGTGTATCGTCTCCAAATGAATGAAATGAGCTTGAGTAAGGAGGACACCGCTTTAGCGAAGACCCTGACATGGCTTTCTATGAATAATTCAAACCTGATTTTGCCAAATCTGATAACTTAATGCCTCTATAGTTGTTTGCCTTCCAATGTCATAAAAAACACTTAAACTTGACTAATGAAAGATGCTAATGTCAATGCCAAAACTAAAAAAAGTTAAACATAGGACAAACACACTTTCGAACTTTTAAGTGGTAGGTGGTAGAGCCTCGCAGCGACTTGCCTGTACCACCGTCTTACGTATTCCTGCAGCCATTAAGCCATTGCTTCACGTTGACGTATTCCGGTCGGAAGGAAATGATAGCCAGTAAACTTACTTTTGTTGCGGCCTAACATCCTGGCCTAAGGTTGGCAGCGCCCCATTACAACCTTTAGTATCTCTAGGCGGCGTGAATTTCGTACCATCAGGAAATCCGTCTGCTGGTTTGCCTTCCCATATCATAAAAAAAAACAATCTGAGTAATTAATCACAGAACTTGTCAAAAGTACCGGCCATGGTGTTAGTGACACCTATACTCGCTTTTATTGTCTGTTAAATGGTTCCGGAACTAACATGGGGAAAATAGTTGCGTCAACTTATGTATTATTTAAATAGGAAATGAAATAAGGAACTTATTTAATTTTCCTTATTGTTCTTGTGATCTTGCTTATACTTGGTTACCTGCCAAGTTATGAACATCCTTACCTAGACCACAATGTCGTCGAGGACTTAGAATATGTATTTAAAAATCAAGGTTTTGTCAAAAGCGAGTTGTATGAGTCACGATTTGACCCCGAACGTATTTTTCTGAACTTGGCATAATAATTTAGATTAATAATTTAAACCGACACTAATTTTGTTACTTTATTACCTAAAATATGACTTTTCACGCCAGAATCCCGGATGAAGTAGGCAGAGAACACCTAGCGCTGCCATGATTAGCGGAAAGTACTTAATCCCACAATGTGATAGGTGGCCAATCTATCAACAATCGGGCAGATATATAATCCCGGGTAATTTTATTTAGATTAGAAATTTGAAAGACACAGTTTTGGTTGGCCGACCCGGTAATTGAACCCAGCACCTCATTTAATGACGCAAAAAACGGACTAATATAAATAATAATAAATAAATAAATATATCTGGACAAGTTACACAAATTGACACACAGATTGTTGCAACTGCTTGAACAGCAAATATTACGAAACATACTTACTACCGTACCGTATTATAATCCTTTCAGTCCATCTCACTTACTAATTTTTTGTGGAATGACTAATGTGTTGCCAACCTTGCGGTTTTTACAACTTCACAGGGTTTTAACAATTACTCCTAAATCTCGATATCGTGCGGATTGGAGATTGCAATCGTATATGCCATTTTAGATACTTTTAAACACAGTACTATTGGATTACCTATAACATTGAGTTACAAATAAATTCAATGAAACCGATTAGCCAAATATCAATAATGCTCCAGTATTGTGTTTAAGAGTACCTAAAATGACATACCTACTCGATTTCAATTTCCAATTCTGTATGTATGATCGCAGTCTAAAAGTTACGGTGTTAAAAAAAGAGTGCGTGTGTGTGTGTGTGTGTGTGTGTGTGTGTGTGTGTGTGTGTGTGCGCGCGCGTGTGTGTGTGTGTGTGTGTGCGCGTGTGCGTGTGTGTGTGTGCGTGTGTGTGTGAGTGTATGTGATCATAACTTTTGAGTAGACGGACCGATTTTGAAGCGGTTTTGCTTGCAGGCTGGCGTCAACGAGGTATTGCATATTTTTAATTTTAGTATCGTGTCAAAAATTTATATAATAACTAAATTAGCAAAGTTTTAAATCGTCTATGGTTATATTATAAAATTGTAAAATATACTATATGTTATCAAATTCGTAAAGATCGTAATATCGCTCTAAAATCAAATGCAAATATCATATGTTGCTATCTCACGGCTGCTGGTGCATGACTCATTTTGGTGATGATTTGAAATATTTATGTATGATAGCGAACAAATAGGTGAGCTCTCTATGTAAGAGACGACCTTCAGATATACATACGAAAGACGTTACTAGGTAGTTTTCTTACAGCTGTGTTAGGTCATGTGTGCAAGTCATAGACTCGGAATATGACAATAATGAGCACTGACGCTTTGGTGGCAGGAATTTACTAAGAATTACAGGGAAAAGTAAAATAGGTTACCTCGTTACTTTTTTTTGCGTGCTGCAGAGTATAGTTGCATATAGACCACGAGTTGACTACGAATCTAATTTGTTACTATTATATTAGTACGTGGGAGCGTATCAAGCCAAGTTCAGAGGAAAGAATTTGCTTTCATTAGTAACAAAGTGTAGCCTACTGTTACTGGTGGTAGAACTATGCTGCCACCAAAATGATTCTGTCTGACTGACCACTTCTACTTCTTCTTCTGGACCACTGTCCAGAAGAAGATGAAGAAGTAGTTCAGAGAGAAGAGACTCTAACTATAGAATTTATATTATAGACCTAGCATCCCAGCTTCAGGACATCACGCACCTATAACGTCGATGGCGACTATAGGCCACGATTTTCTCTTACCACCAACAGACCCGTCTGCTTGATCGCTGACCTCTCATATAAAAAAAAACGAATTAGCCTTTCTGGATCATGAAATTTAAAAATTAAGAGGTAGCTCTAACAGTAATTGATACAAACGTGTAAAATACTCGCCTCTGTGGTCTAGCGGTCCGGGTGTTGGACTTGACCGCATGAGGTCCCGGGTTCGAATCCCGGGTCGGCCAACAAAAAAGAAAATGGGATTTTTCTAATAAAAAAAAATGTTGGTCGGGATTGGAAATGTGCCCGGTTGGCGATAGGCTTGCCACCTATCACATTGTGGGACTTAGTGTCTTCGGCTAGTCGTGGGTGCCTTGGTTGTAACTCTGCCTACCTCTTTGGGGATATGGGCGTGAAGATACTTTTTACTCGCATTTTATGACTATCAAATTCACTCACTGACTGAGTTATAGACCAAAAAGCTAATTTACTTTTAGATGACCTAGAAACTTGATATTTGGCATCAAGGTAGACTGTTACGCATATAAATTAGTATCAATAAAATGTTTTAAAAATGTGTGAATATGTTATCCTGTTTTTAGAGTCTACTTCCTTAGACGTTCACACAAGTAATTCAACACGGTGAAAATGCAAAAAAAAATAATCGACTTCATTTTTTAAGAAAAACGGAAATCATAGCCATTATAAATGTGAATTTCATTTGTAACTATGAACTCATTTAGCAGGTACTCAGAACTGTGTATCTACAGGACATAACTACCCGCGTTAACGGGTAAGAAAGGAATTAAAAATTTCGCCAAGAGACTTGAATCCTTAGTAGCTCAAATGGTTAGAGCATTCGCTGGCTTGAGAAGAAAGGTCAATATGATTTAAAAAAACTTTTTGTGAAACAGTTCAAGACTCCATATACATTTTTGCGACTTGTAATTTAGTGATTAGTTATTTATAATTAATAATGCACAAATTGTGACATCGTTAAAAACCTTTTGAAGGAAGAATCGTCAAAAATTGTTTGTTGATTAGTCGCTTAATAAATAATAAAAAAACACACAGTCGCATTGATAACCTCCTTTGCTACATGTTGGTTAATAATTACCAATTTAAAACACAAATGTGAAATCATAACCAAGTTCAATATGAGAAATATATATCATTGTCGATTCTACTAATAAGGGACTTAGATCTATTTGGATACCTACCACGTTCTGTGTAGAAAATCTTAAAATTCAAATCCAATAACATTAATAGCTGACTTAGTTTTTAGGACCTTTTAAATAATTTTTAGGCACCAGTTATCTTACTAAACGAGTTACTTTTACATGTATGGCTTCTAAAAATATCTTCTACCATCATCAAAGATCATGCTAAATGCTTTGAGATCAAATTAAGATTGCTTGTTCAAATTTAGGTATACGTTAACTTACATTTTTAATTATTTATACGGGATACTCACGATCTCTTTTTATTTTATTTGTCGATATTTCGGCCTAGTTGCATAGGCCGTGGTCACGACGGGACTGCGGCGGCGAAATAAAATAAAAAGAGATCGTGAGTATCCCGTATAAATAATTAAAAATGTTATTAATTCGCGACGATTTAAGTTTAAAATCATACGTTAACTTGCTTAAAAATCTACGGTGTTTCGTCCGATAAGATAATGTTTTTTTTTAAGTTTAACTGGCATTATCATTCCAATATAAAAAGCAAACATTTTATCAATCTGCTACCATGTTGACAGTAACTATGACTCATTTTAGTAATTTCATAACAGTTTTCTAAGTATTCATCACCTGGAAAAATTACAATAAATTTCGTACTTGTGTATGTGATGATTTCAATTTTTTTATGAATACTCTTAATAATAATTGTTGGTGATTTAAGGATTTTCAAATATTTGATATGGCAATACTGTCATACCAACGACGGTCTGAAACTAAATTTTAAGAATCACTCTGTTAATTACTTTTAGAGAGGCAAGTTGTATTCTTGTAGGCAATTGGCATTAAATATGTAATTTTAAGAATAGTTTTATTTAAAGAGACTGTTACAGTAGTTTGAAGTAGTAATAGTTTAGCAATTTAAATACAATCGTTACATGTATGATATAAGATTAAACAAACAGCATTCTGATGGTGAGATAACAAGAGAGAGATAGTTGTAGTCTGTAAGAGCTGGTAAGGTCTTGTAAGATAAAGGTTTGGTTGTTATGATAAATTATATTGAGGTTATACTAAAAGTTTCTGGATTTTGATAGATAAGACTAGGCAAGATTTTTATGATTAATTTATTGATTCTCAGAATATATACCCTCACTATTTACACATTTTCCATTTGTTGCAACCATTTTTAAAGCAGTGGGTTCACTCATTAGTAGGGACGTCTACAACGAAATTTAAAATGCATTCATCATCGTTTCTGGGCATGAGATTCGTAAACCTCTAAGTTTATATTCTTATTCTTGAGAAAAAAAGAAGTCGCAAGTTGCGAGGTCTGTAGGGTTACTCTTGAATCTCGATATCATGCGAATTGGAAATTGGAAACTTTAGGTACTCTGGAATACAGTAATAAAGGATAATTAACATTTAGTTACAACAAAATTCAATGAATCGGATAAAATCATCTATTGTTTATTATTAATTAAACTTTAATAATTTGCTAGTATTGTGTTGAAGAGTACCTAAAGGGACAGATCCGATTCCAATTTCCAATATTGCATTAATCGAGATTCAAGAGTAACCCCACTGGAATGTACGGTAGATGCGTCATCAGTTCGACATTCGAAGTCTTCAAATACGTATTCGTTCTTTTAGCGGAATGTGCGGACGAGGTGTCGTGGTGAAGAACGGCATGACTGCGAAGTTTTTTCGCGAATTTTGTCTAAGGCACTGGGCAAGAAATGGTTTCCATACCAACCTGCAAAGACTTTCCTTTGATTTTCAATCGACATGTTACGCAATGTCCAGTCTTCTAGAGAAAAGAGTCAACAATTTTTTTGCCAGTTCTCCGAGTCTCTCAACATTCGTTGGCAATTCTTCAAAAGAAAAGACCAATTCTGTTGTTGACTTTTTCTTTCCGATTCGAAACTATACATCTAGGTTTCTTTACCTGTAAAAACGTCATAAACAGCCAATGACTCTCCTCTATTAAACATCTCTATAATTTTTCGTCACCACTCTACACCCAAGCGTCTATGGTCTTCCTTAAATCATACGGTATCGCCTCGAGGCCAAACTTTCGAACCTTCAGTAGCTCATGCACAATTTTTTGCTCTTCACTCATTTTAATGCCTAATTCAGTATGAATATTTTGACATGTATTTTTTTATCAGTGATATTAGTTGTTGTACGGTATCACCGTTGGTCAAATGGCTAGCGTACATACCTAACTACACCTACTAACCACGAGGCTCGGGTTCGATTCCCGACGGGGGCCGGCATTTGTGTGATGAACATTTGGATGTCGGCATTTTTGGGTCTGGGTGTTTGTTAAATTTATTCTGGTATCTATGTAAGTATTTATATGTATCAAAATCGTTGACTAGCACCCATAACACAAGCATATAACTTGCTTACTTTGGGATGAGATTCAATTTGTGTAACTTTTCCAGAGATATTTATTATTTATTATTATTATTATCAATATTGGATTCAGTAACCACAGTCACAGTTTTTTTTTGTGTAATTTGTCGAGCGATATTTATTATTTATTAATTTCTATCTTTTACAATGGAACAATATAAAAACAAATAGAACAATTTGAATGGATGGATGTAGGTACCCGGTGAGACCAAGGTTGACATTCACTCTTCGGATATTATCTGAGGGTGGTGTCAAGAGTCTCCAAAACATGCGTGTATGTATGAAAATAGTAATGAAAGTAAAGGAAGCCAGTCAGGTTTGTCAGGATCGTGAGGTTTGGCACATGATGCTCTCTGCCTACCACTTAAGGGACTTGGCGTGAAGATGTGTAAGTGTGTGTGTGTGTGTATGTATCTTTAATAACTAAAACAGAAATCTCCCGTTTTTTTAATTGTTTCTTTCCTTGGCACTTGGTAAAACTGTGCAAGTGTATAATATAATTAAAAATACAGAAATCTTCGATTTGCAAAAAAAATAAAAACAACACAAGCAAACAATTTTTCCCATACTATCATAAGCTGTCAATGCCAGGCGGAACAAAGTGTGCCGGGTTAGCTAGTAATAAATAATGAAGAAAATTAAATTGATATAAGTACGTTGGATTACAAATACCGATCCTAAAAACGTAAAGACCAGGATAATCCCCATTTATTACATCACTATTAAATATCTAAAGGTCACGACACATACCTCGTAACCTTGTACCAGGTCACTGCTGCCGACGATGCTTGAGTCATTTACACTTTGACGTAAAATACCATCACGCTAGTCACCATGACAGTCACTGGCAGTTTTACGTCTAGGTTTGGTAAAAAAATGTTCCTATTCTTATTTCTAAGACTTTAGTGCACGTCATTGTCATATTTAATTTAAAAGGCAAGTATTAAATTATGCAAAAGTCCTTTTCAAGCTCATCTTGGTAACACACTAATAATATCTTTGATATCTAAAGTCGGCGTCAGGAATTCCTTCTTTGTCTTCCTATAAAAAAGTATCTTATGTCCATATCCCCGAAGAGGTAAGCATAGGCATAGCCTGAGCACCCACGACTAGCCGAAGACACTAAGTCCCACAACGTGATAGGTGGCAAGCCTATCGCCAACCGGGCACATATCCAATCCTGAGCAAGTTTTTTTAAATTAGAAAACTGGAAAAGCCAAATTTTCTTTTTGTTGTTCGATTTGGAAATGGAATCCGGGACCTCATGCAGTTAAGTCCAACAACTGGACCGCTAGACCGCTACTAGCCGACTCGGAATATTTTCCCGTCATGATTACGGGCGTGAATGTATATTTTTATAACACCTCAGCCCAATGAGTACAACCATTACAGTAATAAGTCACCATAGAGTTATGGCAAAACCCATTCAAACCCAATCACATCATTATTCATGCATGAAACTCGAATTCGTTATTACTAATTATTTCAACTAATTATACTTCCTCATTCGCATCATACATAATAAATTAGTTAAACATATTAAAATCAAGTTTTTGTCCCGCAAAAATTTGAAATTGGCCAGCAATGTAGAGACGATTTTTTCTAAAAAAGAAGTGTCTTCACGTCCATATCCCCAAAGAGGTAGGCAGTGGCACAACCAGGGCACCCAGGACCAGCCAAAGACACTAAATCCCACATTGTGATAGGTGGCAAGCCTATCGCCAACCGGGCACATATCCAATCCCGAGCAACGTTTTTTTATTGGAAAATTTAAAAAAACCAATTTTGTTTTTGTTGCCCGACCCGGGATTCGAATCCGGAACCTCATGCAGTCAAGTCCAACAACTGAACCGCTAGACCACACAGGCGATAACTATTTTTTTTCTAGATCCTGTTATCGTCCATCCAGGGTTTCCATCATCACCATCCACCATCTTTGGAAGCCTGAAATTGGGTTCTGATCATAAATTATGTTATCAATCAAACCAAACGTGTATTCTACATTTAAGTATTACTTCAGTAATCACTTGTGCGATTAGCAATTTAATATCTAAGATGTCTAAAAGTTGATATTATGGCAAGTTAACTTATTTGATATTTTCCATCGTCGGCGCTTGGGAAAACTTCCAAATATTCATGTTTTTAAACAAAGAAAGTTCCCTGAGTTGGTCCGGGCTCCTTTGTAGAATAGACCATC
>NJDC01003021.1:64309-75638 GCA_002245475.1 Calephelis virginiensis
TAATTTGATTTAATATAATGACAGGTGTTTTAATTCTATGTTAGAATTTAACATGTTTTACTTATTACAATAGCCTACACTAATTTCGCTGACTAAGATTTTTTACCTGATTTTGGGTATATTTGGTTAGCTAATACGAGAAATCTAGTATTTTTTTCATATCAGCTTGTGTTCATATACATACACCATAATAAAATATCTTCAAGCCCAGATCCTCGGAGATTTAGGCAGAGGCACAGCCAAGGCACCCACGACTAGCCAAAGATACTAAGTCCCACAATGTGATAGGTGGCAAGCCTATCGCCAACCGGGCACATATCCTATCCCGAGCAACATTTTTTTATTAGAAATTTGGAAAAACCCAATTTTCTTTCTGTTGCCCGACCCGGGATTCGAAGCCGGGACCTCGAGCAGTCAAGTCCGACAACTGAACCGCTAGACCACAGAGGCGATCTACTATTTTATAATAACGTAATACTTTTCGCAAATAAATTTTATCTTGTTTCTTCAAGGTTTATTACGTCAAAATAATGCGCAGATTGTAAAGTTTAACTTATCTCTACAGATTGGTATCCACTTAGCTATTCGTACCACTACAACGTCAGTGTTTGCTGTTGTTGTTTACTGGTTTATCGAGAAACGTTTAAAAAGGATAAGGCTTAAAATAACCCTTTAATTTACTCTTACTCTACATTCTCTACATTTTTTAAACTGCC
The DNA here is from genome assembly GCA_002245475.1 of Calephelis virginiensis. Taxonomy (NCBI): domain Eukaryota; kingdom Metazoa; phylum Arthropoda; class Insecta; order Lepidoptera; family Riodinidae; genus Calephelis; species Calephelis virginiensis. The sequence continues at coordinate 65,026 of NJDC01003021.1, forward strand.
ATCTATCTCTTTGTCTGGTAACTCGTAAAAGGCGAACGAATTTTTCAATTTTATGTTTAAGATATTAGAAAGCAAACAAGAAGACGGACTTCCTAATAATCAGAAATTTAGTCTGCATAGAGAAACTAAAGATAACGATGGTGCGTTGCCAACCTGGGGCTGGGATGTTAGGCCTGTAGCAAAAGTAATTTACCAGCTACCTTATCCTCGAACCGGAACACGTCAACGTCAATGTTTGCCATTGACGTTATGGCGGCAGGAATCGGTGAGGTGGTACCAATCCGGGCGAGTTACTACGGAACTCTACCACCTAGTCATATGTGACGGTGTACGTTTACGAGCTGCCTGACAGGAAGGCAGATGGTCTATTCTGCATAGGAGCCCGGACCAACACGGGGACACAGGTTAAATTTGTCATTACCAACAAAACCTCTGGTGCTGTGCAGCAATTGCTCTAGTAGGAATCCACTGCCACTCCACATCACATATTAAAAGTGTCAAGTTCCGTTTCAAGGAGTACCGTAGCCTGTGGACTTGTACAACAGGTTTTACGCTTCAGCCACAGGACAGTGACGGTGTGTCACTGTCCTGTACAATGACTACGGCCACACTTATAGGTCACGCTGGTCTCTTGTCGCCACGGGAGAGCCATAAACCTATTACGCTTTCTATTGTGAAAAAAATACTTTGTTCCAGTACGTCAATGTTAAATATTGTTTTCTGATTTCTCCCGTAAGGCGGAAAATGTGGGTAAGGTATGATAATTTTAAGAATTTGTATAATTTATGTATATATACAATTATAACAAAACCTATTCTTCTTGAGGTTCCAGGTTCTAACCCCGGGTTAGGCAACAAAAAATAGAAACGTGCACTTTCCATTTCATAATAAAAAATTACGTTTCCCGGGATTGGAATTTAGGTGCTTAACACCTATTACATTGTAAGAGTTAGTGTCTCCGGCTAGTTGTGGGTGCCCTGGTTGTGCCTCTGCCTACCTAACCAAACTATCAATATAAACTATCACTATAATCTATTAATAAGACAGCTATTAAAGCGACGCATATGATGGCCGGTTTGTGTATAAACTTTGACCACATGTGCAAGTCTATCTGCCACCAGAGCGAGCAGCTACATGGTACTTTACTACGTAGTTGTGACTAACTGCAATAATGAAATAATCCAGTAACAACCAGCATTCGATGGGGTTGTCACATCCCAACATACGACATGTTGTGTTAATATAATTTACAAACAATTTAATTTACTTAAAACAGTATCTTCACACCTTCACTTCGAGGAAATAAGCAGAGCTACTAGCAGGGCATCCAGGATAAATAATAATAGATAAGAAAATATTGATTATCCACAATGTCATAAGTGGGAAACCTATACACAGGGCAACAGGCCAATTATCTAATTAAAAGTAACATTGTCTTCATTAGAAAAAAAAACACATTTTAAATTTCTTGACCCGGGAATCCACTTAATTAATTAAATCCGCGAACACCGCGTTATTCAATTTAAAGTAACAATGTCTTCATTAAAAAATACATCTTGACCAACCCGAGAATCGACCCCCGACCTCAAGCAATAAACGTCAAACCACTAGATCACAAGGGATACTTAAACAAACCAAAAGTAAGACACAATTTATTCACATCACTTTTACTTTCCAGAACATATTTTCATTGCTATATTCTAGCTAACCGGTTCCGCTACTAAATCAAAATCAGGGATATAACAACTGAAGTCCAGTATAGTCTAGAATAGAATTCCAGCAAGCACCCGATGATAAGAAGTACATTAACTAAACCAAAAGTGCTTTATATAATCATAAACGTGTTAAGTACTCATAAAAAAAGCCCACGCCCATATTCCTGAAGTGATAGGCAGAGGCACAAACAGAACACCCACGACTAGCTAAAGACTCTGAGTCCCACAATGTGATACATGGCAAGTCTATCGCCAACTAGGCACATATCCCATCGCATCGTTATTTCTATTAGAAAATTTAAAATGTATTTGCTATGTCCCCGATCCAGGGATCGAACTCGGGACTTCTAGCAGTCAACGTCAAACCGGGCCACTAGACCACAGGGGCAATACTCAAACAAACCGTACATATTATGAACATGCTAAGTACTTACTGTATTAATTAATATTTACAAATGACGTATATGTTTACTTCAAATAACTCAGCCAATAGGTCAGTAGTGACGTCTATTTTGCTCTTTGTTCTCGGAATGACTGAGCTAACTAGAAAATCAAAGAAAACAAATCGAAAAGAAAACATTTCATAAACAGTACTCTTACAATTAAGACTTATGGTTGAAAACGGGATACGAAGGTGGCAAGCACTGAACTAATATTGACCTTGACGAATTAAATTTAATTATCTCTCACTTGTGTTGGTTTGGTACTACGGCGAACTTGGTATCCATTTTTGATATTTTCCATCGTCAGCGCTTGGTAAAACTTCCAAACATTAAGATTTTAAAATGAAGAAACACTTGTACTGTTTTAGGTATCACTTATAATTTATTATTTTGGAAATAGCGCACCGGTTTAAGGTAGTTTAAGTTTTAGCCCCAATGATGCTGTTATATAAGCGAAACCGATTTTTATAAAATAATAAACTATAAGTGTGATATGTAAAACAGTACAAGTGTTTCTTCATTCAAAAATACGAACTTCGTATCATTCGGATTAACAGCTACTAAAAGTTTGCATGGACAAAATTGAAGTGTGGTTTTTCCCGCTTTCTCTACATTTCCCGATCTTAATTTTTATAAGAATATTCTCCTAACATTATCTAGCACAAAAAAATATAAGCGAAATTCGTCCATCCATTCTGACGTGATGACCACGCGAAGTAGGGATTTTTATGTAAATGAAGTTATTATATTCAATTTGAAAATAAACAAGATTGATTTATTTTTAGATTGAATGTAATGACGTATGTTTTTCTGTTCGTTCTCGGAATGAAGATTAAAGAAAACAAAGGAAAAGGAAAATGTTATACAAAACACCTTAAGGGTCCATGTATGCTAAAATACGTCAGCAATATAATGTTTCTTTCATACAAAATAATCATGGATCTTGGAGACAAAAATACATAAGATTAACATTAATATGCTTTACAAGTCTATTGTCTCCAAAACATGATTCATTTTACTTTGCTCGATAGGAAAAAATAAAAAAGTTAACCCTTTTTTAAAAGCAAAACCCAACTGTCTACTTCAATTATGAAAATATGGACACCAGATTTAACATAAACATAGATAAGTTTTATACCTAAAAGATAATTGTTTCAGTTTTTACATTATTTTTCAAATTACTTTTACAGTGTCAAAAATAATGATTTGTCGCTTCAGACCTGTACTTTAGATTAATATTAATTAGACAATTATTTCATAGTAATCTGGGGAGTGCGGCGATTTGCTCTTCTGGCTGACTAACGGCCAATATTAATAATCAATCCTAATCCAAAACTCGCTGTCCAAGATTGATATTTTGATCCATTTTTATGTTATCGCTTGCCAATAATATATCTGTGCACAGGATAAATATGGGAATGAGGTATAGGATAGGCCGGTGGATACGCAGCTATCTAGATTGCTTGAAATCCATTAGATTGAGATACATTATAAACATTCGCCGTAAGTGTAGCCTTAAACTAAGATTTATTGCTAAAACCAGAACATGAAGGTGGCGAGCACTTAAGTAGTATCCACTCTTGACGAATTTAATTTTCTCCTTTTTTATCGACATTTGAGATGTTTAGCGAGGTATTACGCGTCAGTATTTGTTACGATTTGTAATGACGTCTTATTATGTTTTCGTTCTCTGAATGACCAATTTGTGAAACCTTGAACTTAGAAACCATATTCTTTAGTACTAAATGGAAGATAAACAATTAGTGGGCGACTGTGAATGGTTATAACCTCTGCCTGCCACTTCGGTATACGGGCGTAAAGATACTTACTTATTAGTCACTGGTACGGTGCTAGTAACCTTATTTCGCCTACTAGCTGCATAATGGACAACTATTTCTGAAAATATTCTTGCAAGAACCGTGCAACCAACTCAGAGTGGACTCCAGATCATTGTAAATCTCTAATGAAGTACCCAAACCTAGAAATAGGGAGAAAATGTTAATTTCAGAAAATCATTCAAGTCTTCCTCGATATCAGGATGTGATGACCCCATCACCTGTCCAGTCCGTTACAACGTGGCAGTATAATGGTGTGAAGCTACTGGCCCTGACTTCATGTTAAGTTAACTCCTGCTGTCATACCGTCAGTGCTCGCTATTGTTGCATTCCGTACTAGACAGTAGAGAAGCCCTATAATGCCTATAGGTGGTGGTTGTCTCTGTCTTATTAATAAACATGGAGTAAGTTACTCCAAGGGTAAACCCGATTTTATAGTCTTTATTAGAATGTTATAGAGACTATAATATCTAATTAATTTTACTACACTTTAGTCCATGTTTATTATTAAGGCAGTCTATGATCTTAAGGTTTGGTGTTGGACATGACTTCATAAGGTCCCGTGTTCGGTTCCCATTTTTATTTAATCTGCTAATAATAACGTTTCCAGGTTGCTAATAATAACGCACCTATCACGTTGTGGGACTTAATATCTTAAGCTTATTGTGGGTGCTCTGGGCACCTCTGTCTACCTACCGCCAGGCATAGGACTCAAGAGGAAGATAAGTGGAGTTAGGAATGATTCATACACCAACGGTTGATTATCCTTAAATTTTATAGCATTGACTCAGTTATACTCAGTCATAATGTATTACTCAAGAAACCACACGGTCATTGTGTTTAGGGAATAGACCCATATTAGGTATATATCCCCGTGTTGGTCCGGGTTCCTTTGCAGAATAGACCATCTGCCTTACTGCCAAGCAGCTTGTAGAAGGCGAGCATAGGCTTACTGTCACTAATACCGTGACATCTGACTAGGTTATCAAGGTTAACTCTACCGAGTTTCGGAGCGACTCACCCGGATTTGGTACCACCGCCTTACCTACACCTGACGTCATAACAGCATGACGTGTTCCGGTTTGGAGGTTAAGGTAGCTGGTAATCTAACTAAGTTACTGCTCGAGGTCTAACATCCCGGCCTCAGGTAGGCAACACACCATTACCACCTTTGGTGTCTCGAGGCGGCGTGAATTTCTTACCATCAGGAAATCCGTCTGCTTGTTTGCCTTCCAATATCGTAAAAAAAATGAGTCGTGATCTATTCAGAGGAGAGGTCTCCAAAATACCACACTGGACTGTGGGAGGATATCCTTACGATTAAGCCATCTTATCAATATCCTGTAGAGCAATCTACTTAAGCTTCGTCGCTACTGTGGTCTCGTGCTCCCACATCGGACTTGACTTCTTGAGGTTCCGAGAGCTATCCCCGGATCGGGCAAGAAAAAATAAAAAAATAACGTTGCCCGGGATTGAATATGTGCCCGGTTGGCAAAAGGCTTTCCACCTATCACATTGTGGGACTTACAGCCAATATTAATAACATTTCTACAGATAGAAATAGGTCTACAAGAGTTTTGTTGCTAAGATATTTTTATTACTTATTTTAAAATAACGTCTGTTGCTTGGTAAATGATCTAAAATAGCACTATTTCTTATCTTAGATAGCTTAGTCATGTTGGCCATTAGTATCTTCAGCTAGTCGTGGGTGCGCTGGTTGTGCCTCTGCCTAGCTCTTGGGCAATGTGAGCGTGAAGATACTTTTCTGTAGGTAAATCTACCTAAGTTCTTAACAGACTTTAAAAAGGATGAGTTTATCAGTTTTTGTGTTTCTTTGTATTTTGAAAGTTCATTACGCGTTACTTGCCCAATATTCAAAAGTACTTAGGGTTCCGTACCTCAAATAAAAAAAAACAGAAGCCTTATAGGAACACCTTGTTATCCGTCCGTCTGTCAAGACATTTTATCTCAGTAACACGTGTATCAAGCTGAAATTTATATAAAATAACTAAGTTTTTTGTTCCTTGGGGCTATGCTAAAATCAAACTTGTAAAGCAACGTAATCAAAAGATACAGCAGTGTATGCCTCAAATATACTGTACTTGCTGTGAACACAAAATCTTGAATTATTGGTAGGAAGCAACGTCTTATAAGCACAATTAAAGGAAAAATTGCGAAAATCTTAAATGTTATTTACATCCTATTATAATAAAACTAGCAGTTTCACGCAGCTTTGCCTGCGTAACTTTGCTTCTACTGCACCGATTTTGATGAAACAAAGCCTATGTCAATTAGGAATAAAGGTGAAAGAATTTTTGAAATCGGTCCAGTAGTTTCGGAGGCTATTCATTTCAAACAAATAAAAAATCAAACCTTTCCTGTTTATAATATTAGTATAGATGTCATGATGGGTGAACTTTTACTTAAATACCTACAGGTTTGTACGGATCCATCGGTATGCGAATCTGACTCGCACTTGGCCGGAGTTATTAATAGTCCTTTTAACGAAAAGTAGGTTATGATTCAAAGGAAGTCCTATTTAAATTTGATCATGATACAACAAGCCTTTTTTTAGTAAGGTTTAATATTGCATATTTTTTGTGTACCTATCTACCTCGATAACGTAATTAAGAATCCATTTTTTTTAATTTAAATTGTAAATTAATATCGACAAATTTATTTTGTTTTAACATTTTTTTAAATGATAAAAATGGGTATGTTCGAATTCCCACTGTACCACGTCATTTTTCAAACAAAAATGTCCGCATTTAAAACAGTCCGTTAGTTTAGGCCTTAGAGGTTATGACACCACAGACAGACACATACATACATACACGTAAAACTTATACTCCTCATATCAGTCGATCACATTAAATCACAATTAATTCTGTGGTAGCTACTCTTATTGTTCGTGCAACGTTATTTCCAAGCATGATTTAAATAGCTAGAACGTATAAATCATGATCTAATTTTACACCAATGACTAGTAAAATGGTGCATCATTCTCGTAGTATGCTTTTTACCTGAGACTACAAAGGATGCCTCTGTGGTCTAGCGGTTCAGTTGTTGGACTCGACTGTATAAGGTCCCGGGTTCGAATCCCGGGTCGGGCAACAAAAGGAAAATTGGGTTTTTCTAACTTTCTAATAAAAAAAAATGTTGCTCGGGATAGGATATGTGCCTGGTTGGCGATAGGCTTGCCACCTATTACATTGTGGGACTTAGTGTCTTCGGCTAGTCGTGGGTGCCCTGGTTGTGCCTCTGCCTACCTCTTCGGGGATATGGGCGTGAAGATACTACAAAGGATTATGTTTTCGAATTTTCACACGCATTTATACAAGATCCCGTATGAAATTATACTTCTAATACTTATATTAATTTAATAGGTAGGCTAGATGTTGTCCACAGATACGCCAGCGAATGACATTTATTTAAACCTTTCTCGGAATCATTACCATCAGCCGGAGGACATCCACTGCTGGACATGGGCCTTCCCGAAACAGCGCCACAACTCACGGTCATCAGACGCTTGTATCTAGCGACTCCTCGCGACTCCGACTAGATTAATCCACCGGGTGGTAATCGTCCAACACTACGTCTTTCGGTACGGGGCCGCCACTCGAGAACCTTTCTTCGCCAGTGGTTGTCTTTTCTGCGAGCAATGTGGCTTCCACTTCAGCTTGCTGAGTCTCCGGACTACGTCGGTTACTCTCGCCTTTCGGGTGTAAGTATGTCGATTACTCGGAAATCCCTTTAAAAATTAGGACAAAAAGTCAGGCACCTGAAGATCTTTTACTAAATAATTTAAGTTTAAAACTGCAAAAAACAGAGTTAGAGTTAAGTTGAGTGTTTTTCTCGATTTTCTTGGATTCCATTATCAGATCTTAACTTGGTAGCTGAGACCACGTAAAATGTACGCTCTTTCAAACAAAAAAAAATGTTTTTTTTAAATCGGTTCAGAAATCACGAAGTAATCGCGTTTCGAGTATTAAGTAAGTAAACATAAAAACTATAGGAGTCAAATTTTACAGGTTTACTTTGAAAGGACTACTTCTTTTTCAAAAAAAAAAGATTCAAGTGATTGCCAATTGTAATATTTATTTTTCTAAACATTCGTTTAAAATAGTCTGCAAAAATGCTTCACTTGTTGTCACGCTACATCGTACCTAGTACGAGTCATAACGTCACCAGCCTGCACTTGCGATTGCGGTCGGTGGGAACCAGTTTTATGCTTTGTTTATGCTATAGCCACGCATTTTGTATTGTGCGTCGGTTAAAAATTATAAAATGTCTTTTTTTTTTAATTTTTTCATAAATCGAAAGTGTTATCTATTCGGAACCGTTTCTCAAAACTTGGCTGGTGCTTTAGATATAAGGTAAGGTAAGGTACAGGGTATATGTATATATATATTATATATGTATATAAGTTTATGCTTCAAAATTTAATAAGTGTGTATTTTCTTAGAACACTTAAAATATTTATTTTCCAAAAAAAGAAATTTTCTATTTGACTGCATATTTTTTAATTTTACTTACGAGTATGTTAGTAATGAGATTACAAGAACTGATTTGGATGATTCTTTTTCGAAAAGGTAGGTCATAATTTTGAGGTTGTCCCACATAAGTTTTATCAAAATTCTACTAGTACTTTAAGAGCTATCATCATCAGCCGAAGGACAGCCACAGCTGGACATAGGCCTCCCCCAAAGTGCACCACAAGTCCCGGTCACCAGCCGCTTGTATCCAGCGACTCCCCGCGACTTTGACCAGATCATCAATCCACCGGGTCCAACACTACGACCTCCGGTGCGAGGCCGCCACTCGAGAACCTTTCGTCTCCAGCGGTTGTCGGTTCTGCGAGCAATGTGGCCTGCCCGTTGCCACTTCAGCTTGCTGACTTTCTGAGCTATGTCGGTTACTCTCGTTCTCTTGCGGATCACCGAAGTCCAAGTTTATCCTAAGACCCACCTGTTGGGAAAGTCTATCAAGGTCACCGGGTAACAACAAGGGTAACATTACCTTGTATAAGCCACTCATTTTTTCAAAGACAGTTAAAATTTTGCCATAATATTGCCACTGCGACGTACAAGACGGACAAACAATCACATGATTGCAATAACAATATTAGTATACATGAATTTTGATGAATTTGTTGAGAAATTGTACCCATGAAATTAAAAAATCAACAAGACTGCTATACAAGGTCCTTCCAAAATAAGTTTTCATATTTGTTAACAGTATTTAATCGCCTCTGTGGTCCAGCGGTCCGGGTGTTTGACTTGACTGCATGAGGTCCCGGGTTCGAATCCCGGGTCGGCTAACACAAAGAAAATCCATTTTCCAATTTTCTAATAAAAAAAATGTTGGTCGGGATTGGAAATGTGCCCGGTTGGCGATAGGCTTGCCACCTAACACATTGTGGGACTTAGTGTCTTCGGCTTGTCGTGGGTGCCTTGGTTGTACCTCTGCCTACCTCTTCGGGGATATGGGCGTGAAGATACTTTTTTTATTTAATGCATACAATCAAAGATGTCCAAACGAAAAAAATCGTTACTCTTTTAGAAAAAACCGTTAGCTTTTGGTTTTCATACTGTTACATTTTTGCATTTGATTTACTCCATATTGGATAAACTACCATTAAAAAAACTGTCGATTCGTAAAAGACTTATCGGTTTACTCAGATGCTCAAAAATTTACTGATTCTAGTAAGCCAAACAGAAAAAATATTCTTCTGAAGTAATAAAAAAAAAAACTTTCACCAAAAGTCATTGATTCACGATTTTTTTGCGTGGATGTCTATTAGATGTGGTAAGTGTTCAAAAAATGTTGCCTATTTTTGAAGGCTTATTTTTATAACTACAATAACAATGATATATTTAAAAACGCGGACAAAACCTAACTGTAGCTATCCCGATCGCGACACCTCTCTAATAGAAATGTCCGCATGCCTCGTTTCTTTTCCTTACATTGCGCATGTTTATACGTAAGCAGGTAAAAACTACACCTCTCAGTTCTTGAATTTTTATAGCGTATTTTGTAGCGTTTTTAGGGCTTTAGCCTAGCTAGCTGGGAGAAGATAAGAGTCCTGCAAAGTGATTAGGAGGTAAACCTATCATCAACCAGTACACATCTAGTACCGGTCTACAAGGTTTATTATTTTTTTCTATTTTTTGGAGGGCTTTTACCTATACAGGTACGACATCCAGATGAATGCTTAAGAAAACTAATCATATATGTAATTAATTATAAGCTTTATAAGAACATTTCGAATAGTTCCTTCGCTGCATCTCCATTCGGGTGTGATAAAATATATACAAAAGCTCCTACATCAAATTTAATGATATCGTATTTTCCAAGCAGTAAACTTCTTTCATCACAATAATAAAATAGGTTTAATTATTAAATTTGAAAAAAAGCATCTTATTCGTTGTCCAACCAAGGAATCGAACTCGCGGTCTCGGAAAGTCCAACGAAACAAAAATATTGTCTATAATAATAATAATAATTTTTTCGAATAACTATCGGAAATACATCATGAGGGATGGCACAGTTGACATATGTCGAGCGTGCCATCGTCCTGGTGAGTCCATTAGACATATTATTTCCGGTTGTTCTCATCT
>NJDC01003021.1:76068-87455 GCA_002245475.1 Calephelis virginiensis
TATTTGGTTTTCTGGTTCATTACATAAAAAGAATTGTGAAATAATCAAGTCTCTAAATTACTTATTTAAATAATAAGTGAATAGAAATTTCTGTACCCTGTTTTTAGAAAATTGGTGAAAGGAGAAATGAGAAGAGTTTTTTAATAATTTGTCACAATCAGGACCACCTTCTCATCTATTTACATGAAGACTTACAAGCTCTAGTGGCATTTTTTCAAGGTCAGAAATTTTGCAGTTTAGAAAAGTTAAAAAAAACAAAAAGCAAACTTTCTGTTTAAACTAACATAATTCCGTATTAGCTTAAATCCCATAATTTGCAGGTATAGGACATTTCACAAAATATAAGTGTACACATATATCTTCACATCGAGTCTCTAATGAGGTAGTCAGAGATTATAGGGTGTCAAACGTCACAAATCTTTGTAGACCTGCGTAGCAATCACTACAATCTTTCCTCCTTTAATACAAACATGCCTTGGTGATATGTGAAGGAAGAGTGGCAAGCCCATCTCTTGACACTCTTTCCTTACCTCTATAACATCAGTGCTTGTCACTTGTGTGTCCCTATTTAGGTGAAAAGTAGTATCAATTTACATATGCAAGTGGATAAAGATTGTAAAGGTGGCAACCCACCATTACACGCGACGCTTATTTATTATCAACTGGAAATTCGTCTTGCTGGCCTCTGGTGATTGGTTGGATGAATATATAACACAGGATTTAATAAAACGTTAGTTCATTTTTAATTTAATATTTATTTAATTATCATCTCTTAGCTTATGACAGGAAACATTTATAAAATAGCTGCTAATCATAATAATAAATTATGATAACATTCACAAAAATGTTCTTATCTTCGTTTTTATTAACATTTAAACCGCCTTTTACTGGACACTTAATACCTTTACTTCACTTTTCCATTATCATTGCTCTATAGATAAAAATATCAAAGTTAATATTTCGCTACTAATTAAAATATACAAATAAAATTACATACGAGTACATAGTAATTGCATAAGGATTCAATATTTTTATACTTTACGTTACATTGGTGGATGTATTATTTGTTGTGTCAATCATGCATACATTATACTAGCGGCCCGGTACGTGCTTCGCTATGTATATGACTGCATAAATGACATAAAAAACAGCTAAAAAATATTTCGATTTGACTGAAAATAGCCATTAACAAAATGATTCGCCATGTATTGAATTCATTTGTTACAAAAATGTGATAAATAACGAACCGCTCTATCGATTTTATGCAAACTTCACAACAACCATCTACTAAATAGTCCGAACAAAGCCTAAACATTTAGTTTGGATAGGTGAGCCTGTTTTTAAGTTATAAAATTACAACGAAAAGTGGCATTGATTTTTATATATTCGATAACATTTTTTTCTAAAAATAAACTAGGATTTATCCTAAAACCCCTTCATACTCGTACTAATTCTGAAAATCGTTGCGAGCCGTTTTTGAGATTCAGTAAATATATAATTTCTCATTGATGTGTTTTAGATTTGGCAAACACATTGGGTATAATTTCAGTCAGAGTCTTCTGGGCAATTTTTAGTAAAAAAATATAATAATGACAGTTACTTACTATTGTTTTAGGTTATCTGAAAAGATCTTTGTAAATTCGAAAGTGCATTTTTGTTTATTACCTTATTTAAAAAAAAGTAAAAAATAAGTTACCTTATTAGTTTTTGGTTATATGTTTCATGTGCATTAAGGTAATAAATAACATTGTTGAAATAAATTTAATAAATAAAGGACATGTTTTTCTATTAAGCAATTGAGGCTAAATGCAACCTTAAGAAGTTTTAAATTTAAAAAAATAATTGTTTGCGAGTTTTAAATTTGGAATAATATCAACTTATTTTTTTTTTATTTAAAAACACTGCAGTATTCTTAATCAGTAATCTTTGTATCTTTGAAGGTTCGTTTTTTTTCATCTGTTAGGTTTGAGAATAATTTTCTTTAAATTTAGAAGCAAGACCTACAAGTTTTGAAAAACAAGCTTGTAAAGAGTCCTCGCTATCGATTTGTTTCTGTCAACGTCTAGTCATAGAATTATGACTTCAATATTACAAACTCTTCCAAATATTCAATTCATGTATTGCATCAGTATTGCTAACTGCCTAAATAAATAAATAGAAAAACAAAATCTAGCGTAACATTATGTCCCCTTTCATATTGTACCTCAGACCTGAACCGCATTATGTTTGTTTTGATTAACCGATATAACTATTTTTGATAAAGAAATTCATATTTTTACATTGATGAATCAACACTTTAGAAATGGTAACGTTATTTTTTTACATTATAAACAGAATATAATTCTAAATAAGAGCAATTACATTGAAATACGTCAAAACTTGCTTCTTTATTCTCAAAATTATTATACCTACTTTAACAAATAAATATATTGGGTAAATTAATATTTCCATTAATTATGACGAAAACGTTCATCGCAGCTTTGTAAGCGCCCGAGGCACGCTTCCGAATTCCAATGCCGTAACTGTTGACGTTGATAAATACTTGGCTAACAGATGGCAGCACTCGAACAAAGGAAAATGCTATCAAGAAAAATGCTAATAACATCAATAATTTAACAAAGAATACTTTTTGTTTATAACTAATGTTTATTTTTCAAAGTATTAATTATACTAGCATAGATTCTAAAATGATCCAAGTTAGTGAAGATAAAATATTTAATTTAGCGTTATATTTTCGAACCTCTTAATAGACGAACTTTTTTAAACATTAAAATCTTTGAAGAATCAAATTCAAACTAATGACTTTTTTTTTAAATGTCAGGACTCCTGAAAAATAAGGGTAGTAACGTAATATAAATCTGATTCTTGTTTCCATACTATAAGGTTGCCTGGAAAAGATCATTGACTTGGTGATTATACAGCCTTTGCGTATTATAATTTAAATATTATTTTTGTGTTTGGTGCAAAATGAACAGTTATTGCTAGTATGTTAAATAATATTAAATGACAAAATAATATATTACATTCAATATTTTCCAGAATAATCTTGTTTCAGTTTAATAAGAATTATTGCGTATGTCAATTGTTTCGTAGAAAAAATGTTTTCAATTTAAAGTAAATATTATAATATGAACTCTATTTGATATCAACTCTTTACAGTACAAAATGTAAAGACTGCTAAGACGTATTAGTCAGTCCGTCAGAGTTATCACCACTAGCCATGTTGAAAAAAAATGCATTCAGTTTGAATGATGTTCGGATACAGAGTAAACATTGACGGCATTCCGATACAGTAAGTATATAAACAATGCTTCTTGCTCGCACCAAATCCATCCATATTTTAAATACTGTGTGATTGCTATTAAAAACGTTAATTTAACTCATTATTTGTGTAATTACTTGTATAATGGTATATTATCTGTATTTTCTACATAAAAGACATAGACATTTTTAAGTTTCGGTTTAAATAAAATAAATTTTGATATAAAAAAATAGAATGAAAACAAACAGACGGATTTCTTGATGATGGATTTTCTATTGCAATGTATAAAAAAACAAGATGGTACTTTTACCATTTAAGATAAAAAATATCTTTCAAGGGTTTTTGAATTTTTAGGTAATTCAGACGCAATTAAGGATAGGAAAGGTTTGTACAAATTAAAGGGTAAAATTAAATAATAAAAACGGTTAATTATTTTGTCTTGTATTGAGTAATAAAAATATGCAACTAAAGCACGTAATCTGATGAAGGCAAATACAATAGCTCATACATTGTTATCTTACATAAAGTAATGGCAGAGTGAAATATAAATACGAGTCAATTATATTGTCTTTATTTATTGAGATCATATTGTTTAATATTTTGAATATTTGAAGCAATTAAAACCGCTTTTTTACGTACAATTTTTTAAGTGGTTTAGGTTTTAAGTTATCAAATCAGTAGAGAAACAAAGGCATCGTGCCCAGTAAGGCGATCATTAAATTATAAAAACCAACATATTGTTATAAACATTCTTTGCAAACTTGTCCTAACATGAGATGTAAAAAAAACTACTTAAGTCATACATGTGTGCGTTTATATTAAAAATACATTTGGTAATTCCGTGTTTAACTAGTGAACATGATCCAGAATGCTCAATCAGAAAGGTAACTGAATATCAGCTTAAAATATTATCCGTCTCGCTCTATTGTTCAATTATTCATGCAGAACGAAAGAGACGGGTTACGACGTCCGAGCTCCAAATAATGCTACTGAGAACGACTTTCTGAATATAGTTATTTCGCACACATTCCGTTCAACATATTTGTAGGGTCGTTTTAAGCACAGATATATTTACAAGCGCTTACTTGTATATAATACAAAATTCTTATCAACATACAAACTGCATACAAAAAAAATCTACTTATTTACATAACAGACAAAAACATCTAAACGCACTACAGTCGGATATACGACTAAAAAATTGGTCATTAAAAGGCCAATAAAAAGGAATAATATCCATCAAGCGTTATGAAGCGCGATTTCCAAAAAAATGGATGGGAAACTAGCACAAATACGACATACAGTCTAGGCTAATATCACAGGAGGTGCTGGGAACGGTGCACCCTACGTTGCCACCCTGACTCACCCTCCGTCGCTCCCGCCCCCACTCTTACCCCGGCCCCTTCCAGGTACCCATTTTTCACTATTCAGAGGGGCGAAACATTCTAATGCCAATATATTTTGCAACAATTAAGATTTCATTAAAAATACGTGGCTAAATCATTCAATTGCACAACTCAACCGATCAAACTTATTGCACAACCAAGTTTGTCACTCCAACATAATTGTCTAAAATAAATTAATATATACCTAACACGAGTAACGTTGCTAAGTACAAAATCCAACTAAATATGTTTAAATCATAATGGTAACAAAGCATAAATTATTAAAAATAAAACTAACACTTTAACAAATTAGGAAAAGGACGTAAACGATCTAACAATAGTTGAAAAAAAATATCAGACTTGTTAAATGCAATGTTTGAAGTTGGGGCAAACGATTGGACGCTGGCCCAACATTAGGCCTTGCTTATCTACGCCAGTAAGGTCACACTCATCCATTGAACGTCGACGACCAAACGTCATCTCTTATGAGATTTTTCTTTGTTACAAACATATTATGTATACGTAACGTTCGACTGTCCATTACACTTTAAGTGTTTCTCAATACGCGTACCGTCTCACTCACGCTTCGTTGTTTAGTAGATATGCTTCCTTTTACTTTCATTTACTTTGTGAAATGTTTCAAATATAACCCTCGCATTACCTGAATCGATAACGCTTTATATTATCGGAACTCTCCTATTACAATAATCCACGCAACCGTTCCCAGTCAATTTGCACTATCTCCTAATCACTTACATTAATTATTTATAGTACAATAATAATGTAATAATTCTATGAACTTATATCTATAACTCCATTGAGAACTGTAAAACTTCTTCACTATTCTGTTTATGCTGCGACGTCACAACGCACTTCGAATCCTCGGTAAAAGAAATAATCGTCGAACACTAATTGGACCGCGCCCGTCGGCAGTGCCTGAGCAACTTTCACTAAATAAAAACGCTAAAACGTAAGTACTCTTGAAATAAAAGAATTAGCTAAACTTCAATCATTCGTTGACGAAGATCTCATCGACGAGATGTCCAGCGGTCAGGTTGCGAGGCGCTCGACCGCGACCCGGAACGTTACCATTCGGGCGAGTTTGTTCAAAACACAGCGGTATCTCGGTCAGCGACACGAGCGCTTTCGGCTCGCACGAGCACTTCATTCGGGCCGCTCACATCACAGTGGACTGTGTAGGTGCGCAGTGCGACGCGGTCATGAGTCTAGAACTGCTAGAAGTCCTTGAGGCAGAAGTACGTCCTGTCTGGGCATTTGTCGCGCCAATTGAGCGCATCCAAGGTTAGCATCCCCAAGTTCCGGGATAGCGTCTAATAATGCTAAGCATTCGTCTTCCACTTCACGACGTGCTTTCTTTCCTATCCATGAGTCATCGCATTCCTCTCTGGCCCTTCGCTTTCTAGCTTCCTTTTCTTTTCGCGCTTCTTCGCTTAGACGACAATAGGTATTATTTATACATACTGATCTTCTAAGATCACGCGCAGGGTCTTCAATGTTTTCTAGTTTTTGAGTGCAAATTTCAATTACACGTTTACGTTCTTCATTTGCTCGAATACGGGCTGATATCATTGACAACTTAGGTCTGGCAGCAGGTTCTGTACGCGGTGGGCCAAACATGTCGTCCTCAAAAGCGTCCGCAATCTCTGCACCGCGAGAACTTTCTCGCTCCTCTTGTGGAGTCATTCTGTAACAATGGAAAAATACAAATTAATCTACAAGGCCACAGCAAAAGTGTAAAATTTGTGAGCGTTAATTGATCCATCATTGAAATAAAATTCCAATATACGCACTACATATAAAGGCGTTAAACAGTCGTAAGTTGCCATACCCGTTATTATGTGTATCTAAATGTATCTCGGAACGCATACGATTTAATAATAAACCGAGCCGTGTATGTACTAGGTCAAAGAACAATGTCTTGAATACTAATTCCTATTATTCGTGTAGCAACTAATTTTTGTTATAATCATAATCAGTAAATAAATTTAATGAGACCACGCAATATAGCTGATGCATTTTAAATATATTATAGTAAAGTGACCTAAAAATCACCTCACCTCATTGGTAACTCCGGGGCGAATATAAAAAATCCTGACATAAACATTATTAATATCCGATCTAATTGAAATAATTTGTAAATCACAAAAACCACAAGCACTGAAAAAGCGCAAACAGTCACTCGTCCTCGGCGGTGAGCAAATTATGAAGGGAAAAAACAAGTGAAACAAAATTGTATGGTGCGCTGATCGGCGTGCGCGCACCTCGACGATCACTCGGCGAATGACAGCAAGCAGTAACTATACCTCGGTGTAGATAAGACATTGAAAAAGCCAATTGCGTCACCCGTATACTGCTACGTACAAGCGACCGAGGAGGAAACGGCTGACGTCGTCCATAAACCGTCATTTCGACGATATTGACTCTCATGACTCGTTCTATTTGTTTACGACACAAAAGCTTCCAAGACTGTAATCGGTAAATTCCCAAATGTGTATCTTTGTAAAGAGTTTTTATGTTACAGCCATGTAATATTCTATATCAGAAGGACAATATAATACAGATTGGCATTTTCTATAATTAAGCCACCATAATCAAATACCGCCCAGTCAATTAACAATGTTTTAAATACTAATATACTACACACTACATTTTCAAACATACTTAAACGAAATATTCTAATATTGTTAAATAACAATATTTCTAATATTGTTATAATATTTGTGCAGTTCAATTTCTCAAAAAGATAATGGCCACAAATATAAGTATTATTCAAACTTTTTTACAATTAAAGTTTCGAATTTAGGTTAATTTTATATCACAACACAAATGCTCAATATTATTGATAGCATAAGTAAACAATATAAACTATATTATAAAATGAACTAATGTATTAATGAAATAAATTAGAATTAATTGAATATGTATTATAATACAAAACATCAGAACAATTCATAAGTATTGATCACAAACATGTTCCATGGTCAATTGGTATAATAATATTATCGTGATTATATCACATAATAATTTGAAGTACCTAATACGTTTCAATCGTATCTAATTAAAAATTACACTACGGACAATATTTTGCATTAATTGATTGTTCTTATTAAAAAAACACTATTTCATTATTTCTACAGTGTGTTATCGGTTACTACAAATAATCTATTAGTTCAGTAACACTTTATCTAGGTTATATTCGCTGTTCGCTATCACGATAATAATATTATTACAAGGCAATTTTACCAACATTAACGGTAAATCGAAACCGAGTTCAGTGTTGTCCTTTGAGATCCGCTTACGTCGATTGAGGATGGACATCAAAAATGTGCCAGAGGTTTTTTTGCTAAGATTTTACTATGTTTACTGCTCTACAAAAAGACAATCTTTCATTTTTCATTTTCCCGTTTATTAAGATTGTATATTTTTTATCCTTCTATTATTTGTTTAATGATAATACCTACCTATATTACACTTTCTTGGTTTTATTGAATTTTTTTTATTTTTACAATTTTTTTTCTATGTTTGCTAGTCTACAAAAGATTCAACTTTACCTTTTTCAGCTTCCGTTTATTAAGATTGTATATTTTTTATCTTTCTATTATTTGTTTAATGATAATACCTACCTATATTACACTTTCATGGTTTTATTGATTTTTTTTATTTTTACAAATTTTTTTCTATGTTTGCTAGTCTACAAAAGACACAACTTTACCTTTTTCAGCTTCCGTTTATTAAGATTGTATATTTTTTTATCCTTCTATTATTTATTTACGGAAAATACCTACCTTTATTACACTTTTTTGGTTTTATTGAATTTTTTATTTTTATGTTAATAATCCAATTGTTTAACATTAACTAGTCTACACCTACAGCTCTACCTACACTACGTAGGTAAGTATTTGAATCAAACATATCTATTTCTTAATTCGAATATATTTACATATATTTAATCTCAGTTTTACCTGTGTTCTATAATAATTTAAAAAGTAATCAACGTTGATCCCTACGAGCTCTAACCTACGGATTCTTATAAGTAGGGTTGATAAACTTTTTAAGTTATTTTTTCTTTTTCCATTGGCACTAGACTTTTTTTGAGAAAATTCATAAGCAGCGGTGATATTTTTCAATCAAGCGGGTCAAACACTTGTATTCCCTGATTTTTTATTAAAACACTACAGTAGTTTATTTTTTCAAATAATATTTAAAAAAAGAATATTAGTATTAAATGATTTCTTACATTTTATGTTACCGTTTAATAATATTTAATACAGCAATAATACATAAAATATATACCGTTCCAATATATTAGATAAATCAGTTTTATTACTTTACGATAAACAATGTTGACAGACGGAACAAGGTCGTTTAGACACTGTATTTAAAATTCATGATTTGCTTTACTTTTGTTTTGTAAATATCAATGTCTTCTCAAATCAATTATTTAAAGCATTCCACATATAATATTAAGGTAAAAGTCTTCACGCTCATATCCCCGAACAAGTAGGCAGAGGTACGATTAGCTGAAGGCACTTAGTAGTACAATGTAACTTAATCTTTATTTAGGGTAAAGGAGGTTCGGCGATGTGAGGCTCTAGCTGTAAAATTTTGAGAAAATGGTTTTTTTTCGGCACAAGCTGATTGAAATTACAAAAAATAAGCGTTGAATACACTAGAAAAAAAGTAAAAACGTATTGAAAAATTTATGACAAGACTTTTCAAACGTCGCAAAGTTTTTGCATTTTTTGAAATGGATAATTTTTAAAGACATCCCAGCATTCGAAAAATTGCTTGCCCCAACTCCTAGCACCCAACGATTCAAAATGTCAAAAAATATAATCATTTACCCTAATCTTCTAAGCCTTTATAATGAACACTAAATTTAAAAAAAAACTTGACTGCATGAGGTCCCGGGTTCGAATCTCGGGGCGGGCAATAAAAAGAAAATTTGGTTCTTCCAATTTTGTAATAAAAAAATGTTACTCGCAATTTGATATGTGACCGGTTGGCGATAGGCTTGCCACCTATCACATTGAGGGCCTTAGTGTCTTCGGCTAGTCGTGGGTGCCCTGGTTGTGCCTCTGCCTATCTCTTCGGGGATATGGGCGTGAATATATACTAAATTTTATTTGTTAAAAAAAGCGTAGGTGTAAATTTTCATATTTGCTTTTTCTTTATAAATATCTTTCAACAACAGGTGTACTGTTATGGTTAAACAATTACAAATGAATCTTAATGGCAATTACCTTGAATGTACTTTTATCAAAAAGTTCGAGTAGTTATGATGAAGCACGATACAAAATGTTTTTATCGAAAAAACGTTACAATGTACGTGTTCTTATTTCTGAATGTCCCTGTGTGAAAAACATGACAAAAGAGTTGCAGTTTGATTTAAGAATCGTAATTTACTCATCTTTACTTTTTAAAACGCAAAATTAAACGTGTTTGTACTAATTTAACATTGAAATATTTTTTGGCACATATTGAAATATACACTGAGATATAAATAAAAAAACATATATTTTTTTAACCAATTTAAAATATATTTAAAGGATCTTAACTAGCACATCCGTTGTTATTTTTGGTGAAAAAATGTAACATAATTTGAAATGTTTTGTATCATATATTAAAGTAAGTACAAATCAGATTTTTTTTTATTTGTACAATTTAAAAAAAAATCTAAAGATCTGAAGATCCGTACATATTATCAGTGCCAGAGATGAAACTAAAAAAATATGTGAGTAAAACAAATATAATATATACATATATACAATAACAAAAAAAAAGCACGTTAATCCTTAAAAATGCTTTTAGTAGTAACATAATACGTTATAAACAATTATATTTGAACATAATATCTAAATAAAGTACGAGAATACTACTATCTAAAGGATGTGACGACCCCATCGCCTGTTGCGTTATTCCATTAGTGAAGTCAGACTAAAGTAGACTGCTCTAGCGACATACGACTCGATAGGATTACGACGCTCGCTATGCCTTTTTCTGCTATCATAATGACAATGCCATCTTTTTTTATGTTTTGGCTGTAATAGTTAAAAGAAGAAAAAAAGGTGCCTGGTAAAATAAATCACGCCATTAGGTTTAAGATCCGAGTCTTAGGTCGGTAAAGCACTTTTGATGTTTTTAATGGCGTATATATCTTGTAACCAGAAAATCTCTCACTTTTTTCCTGTCGTTTTGTAATACATGCATACTTTGTATTAATTCTAAAATAATTAAAAAAAAATGAAAATTACCTATTATCGCAACCGTACCTTTACTTTTTCCATAATATTTTCCGTATTATTTCTAGGATATTATTTAAAATGGGCAATCGACAAATAAATGCACATACCTACTTATTAAAAAAACTTGTATCTATTTGAAAATCCCGAAAGTGTTCCCTTTACATCTTCACGTTTGGAATATTATTCAAGAATTTATAAATATAATCCTAATTTTATTTACAAAATCAAAAAAATAATAATTTGTAATTAAATTAAAGGACACTTAAGAAGCCCTAAATTATTTGTTTTCTTCTGGCATATTAACTGTAACCCATTAATTTATGAATCGTAGACAAGCCTTGTTTTAAGTTTAGTTTGTATTAAATTTAAATAAAGGAAACTGTGAAGCTCTCAAATTTTTCAATATTATTTTCACCAAGGATTTTAAATCAAAATGTAACCTTCATCATTTATATGTTTATGTTAAGTTTAGTT
>NJDC01003021.1:91707-108087 GCA_002245475.1 Calephelis virginiensis
ATGATCTTTAAATTTAAGGGGCCATGTATGCTAAAATACTTCAGCAATATACTGTTTTTTTTTCATACAAAGCAATTATGGATCTTGGCGACAAAAATACACAAGATCAACATTAATATGCTTTATAAGACTAGTGTTTCCAAAACACGATTCATTTCACTTTGCTCGATAGAAAAAAATCAAAAAGTTAACCCTTTTTTGAAAGCAAAACCCATCTGTCTACTTCAATTATAAAAATATCGACACCAGATTTAACATAAACATAGATAAGTATTATACCTAAAAGATAACTGTTTCAGTTTTTAATTTTTTTTTCAAATTACTTTTATATTGTCAAAAATAGTGATTTGGCGCTTAGGACATTTACTTTAGAGCGCAATATTTCATAGTAATCATGGAACGGGGGAGTGCGCTGATTGGCTCTTCGGGCTGACTAAGTATGGGGCCTTAACGAGTTAATGCGAAACATACAAGTTGGTGAAGACTAAATAAGTGATCGTAAAGCATAACAGATAAAGCTACAATTTGATAAGCTCAAAACTATAAAGATTGGAAATCTAAAATAATACAAGGATTAAGATTAAATGGATGAAAAAGAAGTTTTAGTGTCTTAAACTAAAATAGAGCATTTTATTTAGATATAGATACCTAGCTATTTAGGCACCGATTTGAATTTTACAGACACTATATCAAATTTTCTATATTTTATAATTAGTACAACAAAACAAATCTTATGTGTGATCTAGATTATAAATATTAACACGTTATAGTATTTAATCTACTAAGACTACTGATCTACTTTTCCCCGTGTTCGTCCGGGCTTCTTTGCAGAATAGACCATCTGCCTTCCTGCCAGGCAGCTCGTAAAAGGCAAGCATAGGCTTACCATCACTAACGCCGTGACATCTGACTAGGTGGTAAAGTTTCGCAGCGACTTATCCGGATTGGCACCACCGCCTTACCTATTCCTGCCGCCATAACGTCATTACGTGTTCCAGTTCGGAGGGTAAGGTAGCGTAAACTTACTTTTGTTCGGGGCCTAAAATCCCGGCCTCAGGTTGGCAACGCACCATTACCACCTTTGGTATCTCTAGGTAGCGTGAATTTCTTACCATCAGGAAATCCGTCTGCTTCTTTCCTTCCAATATCATAAAAAAATAGATACCCACTTAGGTAGGTAGGTCGGTATATACCTTTTACAATATGCAAGACATATTATGCTTAAAGCCATAATTTTAAATGCTAAATACTTCTTATGTTTTTGTGTTTGAAATTAAATGTTAGAAACAGATTAAAAGAGTAACGTTCATATTAGAAAACCTTTAATGGCTTTTTTTACAAATATTTGATGCAATAAATGGTTATGATAATGACTGAGTTAGTTTTAAACAAATTTTGTTGGGTGACAGTGTTTGTAAATATTTATTATTTAAATGTATCACTAATACCTAGTTATCAATAGCTTTTAGCAGTGTGTATCATTAATACTATTATGTATAACTAATATATATTATAGTAATGCTATTGTTAACCACATTACTCAAATGAAATACAGTGTGTAGTAAAACATCGTTCACGTAATGAAGTATTAGCGCTTCTTTGTTAGCTGAGGATTTGAGTGTAAAAGCGAATAATTATGTTCCTCAGTCGAATATAACCTTGATATTTATGACCAATAAGCGAGTGCTTGTCGTTAATTTGTCCAGTTCTTACAAAACCAACTAACAGTAAATTAAGCAAAACTAAAAAGTTTAATATTTTTTTGTTTTGCATTTTTTTGGTTAAGGTTGTTTGCCTAGTTTTTAACAATAATACCTATATTACACTAGCGGCCCGCCCGGGCTTCGCACGTGTATAAAATATACATATAAACCTTCCTCTGTAATCACTTTATCTATAAAAAAACAACTTCAAAATCCTTTTCTTGGTTTCAAGAATTAACAAAGGGACATAGGGACAGAGGAAGCGACTTTGTTTTATAAAACACTACTACACTAAACACTACAACTTTGTAGCATAAATAAAAAAAAATGGTTAACCCGACGTTTAGAAAACGTGTAGTGTGATTTATTTATATATATAAACAACATAAGAAGTATTTAGCATTGAAAATTATGGCTTTAAGGGGCCATGTATGCTAAAATACATCAGCAATATACTGTTTTTTTTCATACAAAGCAATTATGGATCTTGGCGACAAAAATACACAAGATTAACATTTATATGCTTTATAAGACTAGTGTTTCCAAAACACGATTCATTTCACTTTGCTCGATAGAAAAAAATCAAAAAACCTACCTATTTTGTGAAAGAAATACCTACCATGTGAAACAAAGAAATCAACATCTCTAGTTTTCGTATTTTTTAATATATCTACTTCAGAATATTTTTCTAGTAACACCATTTTATAAGAATAAAGTAAATAAGAAAAAGCTAAAAATAACTTTTGTTTGTATTTAAAACACTAAAGTTAAACAAAACAGCACAAATCGCCATATTTAAAATTACAACTCGATCAATTAACAAGATAGGTACCTACCTACCTACGAAACTGAGGTAATTAAATAAGGAGTAGAATCAAAACTATGATAAGTTACGTTGCATACCTAGTAATTATTCAATAATCTGACATACACATTGAGTCATAATAAGTTAAATTAATTATAATTGATGATTATAAATTTTGGTAAAAAAAGGTACCTATTCTTAGACACAGCAATACAATTTTTTTAGAAATTTAGAACTAGGTACATAATTAATAGGTACTAGACATACATTTACAACCTTATTTGTCATATTACATAGATATACCTATTATTACTAAATTAAAAAAAAGATTTTGAAGTAGGTACCTATTGCAAATCTTAAAGTATAAAAAGTTAGCTCAAAGCGGTGATTGTGACACAATCAGCAATTTACTTAGCTAATACTAATATTGTTACATAATCTGATTTGTGCTACATAATAACTATAATGCCTAATTAATGTCAATCAATGCTATAGCTCATTTAATAAAATCATACTAATTTTTTGAATAAAACTTTATACATATCCAAGTTAAAATTTGGACCAGAAATATCAAATAATTACAAACATCATTAATTGAAAGTTGCACAGCCTAATACAATCAATTTTCTATTAAATATTCCATGCAAGTATAGTTTAAGAGCAAGCGAACACTATTAAGCATTAACTGCATCGAGACTGGACATTTAGTTGAAGTGCAAGAGAGAAAACCGAGACCGAAATAAACGATCACATTTATCAGCCATAAGAGTGAAAGAGAAAGTTATAGTTCAAATAACAGCAATTGTCATCCAGAGTTTATTAACTATGTTTTTTGAATTGTTTCTTCAACTAATAAAATTCACTGTTTTATCTGTTACATAAAATTATAATTAACAGTTCTACAAGTAATGCCCTTTTATGTACAAAAGCTTAAGGTCAGGTGTAGGCGTTATATTTATCATAACATATTTTATAACACAAGTTTACGTAAAAATATAAATTAATAATAGTAAAAAAAATAAACAAAATTATATCAGTAAGCCCATCAGCAATAAATATAATCAAAACTCAATTACCTCAACAATGATAAGGAACTCCAATAAAAATGCACTAATAAAAGTTTTAAAATTTCACTAAACTATTTACAAAATGAGCGCTTAATTCAAACATAATGTAAACCACGAGCTTGTATCTCTTAAAACAATCAAGTCAACACTTGTCCAAACAGCGCAGCGGCACATCACTACACAGGAAACACGTGCACCACCGAAGACTTCACGCGCCAAACTGGCAGGCGGTAACCGCGTTGCGTGGCGTAAGGCGTTCGAAATTCGAATCGGGACAAAGTTCTGCGGATCTAGAGGGCGCGCAGGGTAATACCGCCCTGTATACGACCCTTTCTTGCAAAAGATACCTCATTATATTGACTGTAATCTCTATCGCCTTTAAGTCATTTTTATTTATAGATGGCCTTTTCACACTTATTAATTACACTGGACACATATATGTTAATAAAAAATACGTTTTGTTAAAAAAAAGTCAGATGTTTAATATATCAAATATTTGCATGTTTATTTTATTACTATGTGTTTAAGTAATAAATTTATTTTCTTGTTAACGATTTGCAGCATTTAAGTTTTATATTCAAAAGTTTTATATAATATATTAAGGTATTTTAAATATTCTTAGAAACAATATTCAGTTTGGCATTTTACCTAACGAATAAGAATATTTACTTTATAACTGTATATAATATGTAGCTCATAAACTGCAACATTGTACTTTAACTATGAACACGTTTATGCAATGTAAACTAAATTTATTTTTATTTAAATTTATTTAATTTTACAAATAACAATTATTTAAAAGTTTTATATGAAAACTAGCGGCCGGCCCCGGCTTCGCACAGTAATGAAACATACATAAAAACCTTCCTCTTCAATCACTTTATCTATCAAAAAAACCGCATTAAAATCCGTTGCATAGTTTTAAAGATATACTCCTAAGCATACAAAGGGGCATAGGGACAGAGGAAGCGACTTTGTTTTACACTATGTAGTGATATTACAGACACTTGGTCTATAATGTTAGTGTCATTCTTCCCTTTCTATGTTGGTAGAGTGGGGAGCCTACGTGATTCAAGTCATCTACTGTGTTGTTCGACACCAGTTCACGTCTAAAATCAAAATGCACCCTCTTAGATTATTACTCCTAGACGATAAAGATTGGGTTCACTCTTTGGTATTGAAAGGATAACATTTATCTTAAACAGAAATAGAAAATTACTTATTACTTTAATAATATGTAATTTTCTATATTGTAATATAATAATGTAAATAAGCCTGCGGCTTCGCCCTCATTTTTACAGAAACCCGTTGTACGATCAGGATTACAAATAGCCTATATGTTAATATATGTTACAATCTATCTGTGTTCCAATTTTCAGTAAAATCCGTTCAGCCATTCGAGCGTGAAAAAGTAACAAACATCCATACATACATATTCACAAGCTTTCGCATTTATAATATTATTAGGATTATTATGAAATCAGTCTCATTTTTTGCTTCCTATAAAATATTTTATATTTTTGGTGTCGGAGTGTGACTGGATTATTTTAACAGTGCAATCAATAATTTAGGTGGAATAATACGTCTTGTCGTCACAACGCCAATTTTCGCCATTTTCATGTTCCGTGTTGGAGAGTCATGACAGTAAACTTGCACTCTTGTCCTAAGACGCTAACTTAATAGTTGCACACCAGTAACATTGGTGTTTTTTGTGTTTATATGTGACAATTTTCTTCATAAGAGTCTACATGTACTCCCTACATTATAGCAAAAAACATGTAATAATAATTCAAAGAAAAGTAAAACACTAATCATCTCTACATTATGGCTCTACGTATTTGAGCCATAAGATTGAGTAATGACAGTAAGCTTGCACACTTGTCCTTAGACTCTACGTTAACAGCGACATACCAATAACATCTTTGGTGTCTACAGGTGACAATTTTGTACAAGAAGAGTCCCTATGTACTCCTTATATTATAGCACAGTAAACTTGTACACTTTTCCTAAGACTACCTTAAAAGTTGCACACCAGTAGCATCTTTGGTGTCTATAGGTGACAATTTTCTCCATGAATTCTAAATGAACTCCCTACATGTAAAAATAATTCACAGAAAGTTAAAACACTAATCGTTTCTACATTATGGCTCTTCGCATTTCAGATCTCAACGCTGAGCGCTAAGTATTACGACGGCGACCGCATTTTTTTACCACAATGCAGCAGCCGGCAGCGCTACCGCGATGTAGAGTTTGAATTCGACTCACTTCGATAGTTATTCCGGCATAAATCTTTTGTCAATGTCTGACGGGTAAAATTAGGGTGGCTACTACAAGCAGGTGTGTATGTCTTACATAGTTTTGTTAAGAAACTCCATATTGTGCAGTAAGTTTTGCTAGCAAAAAGCTAATATGTATTTGTTCTTATTTTTATTGGTTCAAATCTATAGATTATAACATATATGTTATATGTTATGTTATAAACATATTATATACATATGTTATGTTGTTAACATAACATATATGTTACACGTATTATTTATATTTGAAGGAAATTGTACTCCTCTTCACAAAAAATACCAAGTTTTGTATATAAATGATAAAACGAATATCTCTATCTCTCTCTCAATCTCTCAATCTCTTTCCCTTGGCCATGACATCACAAATAGATGGAGCAATTTAATTAATTGCTTTTTTTGGTCAATTATTGTCAAGGGAAGGTTCTAAATTAAAAAAATAAAAAATAGCGTAAAATAAGAGAATTTCAGAAAACTGAACGGAAATATAAATAGGTCTTATATAACTATCACTTAATTAAAATTCGAATTAAAGTTCAAGTGTTTTACACAAGATTCAAAATGTATATGTATTTATATTGTGATATAATGGGTTTAATTTAAAGTCATATTCCTTAATGGCAAAAACCATAAAGCTATAAACTACTATTGGAGATTACAATCCTAACTAAGAAGTGTAGAGTTACTCTTGAAGATCCATTCACGCAATATTTGAAATTAGAATCGAGTATGTCATTTTAAGTACTTTTTAACACAATACTGACGGATTATTATCATTTAGTTAATCGTAAACAATAAAGTATTTTATCGAATTCAGTAAATATATTTGTAACTAAATGTTAATAATGGCCTAGAAATGTGTTCAAAAGTACCTGAAATGGCATATACGATTCCAATACCCATTTCGCAAGATATCGAGATTAAAGAGCAACACTACTGATGTCATTTCCAAATATTGCTGACTCACTATAATGTACTAGCCTCTCTTTCTGAGAGCTTTGTAATGTCAATTAACAAAGTCAAAACGAGAGAGAGGTCAGTACATTAGAGTACAAAATATCAGAATGAGTCAGCAATAAATTTGGAAATGACGTCAGTTCTTTGTTAGAAATCCTCCAACAGCAGTCTTTATCTTGATGTCAAACACAGTCAATGCTACTAATATTATAAATGTTAAAGTTTGTGAGTATGTATGTGTGTATGTTTGTTGCTTTTTTACGCTCAAATGGCTGAACGGATTGGTGTAACATTTGGAACACAGATAGATTGTGACCTGGATTATTAACATATAGACTACTTTTAATCCCAATTACACTTCAGATTACTGCGAAAACGCGGGCGAAGCCGCAGGCAACAGCTAATTAGCCATAATAATAAAGATCAAAGTTTTACCATCCAGCAATAAATTAAAATCGTTATTTTAAACTCAAGAAATTTTAATTGTAGATACTATTGCACCTACTCTGTAATATTACACACAAGGTACAGTAAGGCCATCTTATCATTTAGCATGAATAATACAAACAAGTAGACTTTATGTATTTGCTATCAATACTTAACAAAGTTGTAATAAAATTATATTCATTTATAGCTAGCTATTTCCCGTGGAGTTGCCCGCATGGTAAATGGTCCACAGGAACATTTTTTCGGGATAAAATCCCTGTGTTAATCCATGTTACCCTCCATGTATATGTGTGCCAAATTTCATGAACCTCGTCTCAGCAGCTTTTGCGTGAACGAGTAACAAACAAACAATAGACCTGGCTGGCTTTTGCCACATTCATTACTCTTTCCCTACAAACAATTATTAAATAAATAAATAACATAACTTAATAAATAAATCAACCGTTTTTATTACTTCCAAAATAAATAAATTTATCACGCAAATTTTATGACAGTTTATTTTAACATAATACAATTTAAATGAAGATTTTAAACACTTTTAGAAGTTATTTCCTGTCGGTTTAATACAAAGGTTAAAATAACGAACAAGTTATGGTTAATTGTTTTGTGGTCTTAACTTCAAAAATAATATTTTTATTTAAATATCTTGTAGTGTTGACGTATTATTTTAAATATGAAAATGTTTAAGTGTCATCATTGTATTCCTAGAGGGTTATTTAGTGGCATAATTATCGCCTCTGTGGTCTAGCGGTTCAGGTGTTGGACTTGACTGCATGAGGTCCCGGGTTCGAATCCCGGGTCGGGCAACAAACAGAAAATTTGAGTTTTCCAATTTCCTATTAAAAAAATGTTGCTCGGGATTGGATATGTGCCCGGTTGGCGATAGGCTTGCCACCTACCACATTGTGGGACTTAGTGTATTCAGCTAGTCGTGGGTGCCCTGTTTGTGCCTCTGTCTACGTCTTCGGGGATATGGACGTGAAGATACTTTGTAATTATAATTTAAATAATAAAATTATAGCAAAACAAGATTTTTAAAAGATAAGAAGCCTGCAAACAAAGTGTCACGTAATTTTGTTTAAAAAACAAACAAACAAATTTTTCTATTGTTGATAAGAAACACGCCGCTCCTACAGGTCCGCTTCCTATATTCAAGAAACGAGGCGCTTTGCTTAAAAATGGTTATTTTTTCTACGAATAGTATAAAGTCTACCTACAGACGTTCGTTTTAGATTGTTAATGTTTAAAAATGTTCAGACATTTTGTAGGTACAACTATGAGCAACGCTTCGTTACTTTTAGGCAAACTGTCAATGGTTATACTGACGGTTTACGGTTCGTTGATTATAGCAACCGGACTTTGTACACCTAACTCCAACGGTTCGTCGCTAAACTTTTTTCAGTCAGTTGATCCTACAAGGAAAAAAAAGTAAGCGTATTGTCTAGTTTCTAACACTGTCGTGTTCCGATTAGAATTAGTATCTTTGACCGATCGGTAAAAAATACTAGATTCTCGTCAGCAGCCAATGAGGTCGTTACATCCCGACACCGAAACACACCGCATAACTCAAGAACAGCTGTACCTGTTTTAATTATTTTTTATTTATTGGATTTTTCTCCCGTACGAATAGAATAATTTATTATTAAACCGATTTACTTCCTGTTATCGACATTTAGTGGAATTCCATTTTTCCTTTTTTTTATGATATTGGAAGGCAAACAAGCTGACGGATTTCCTGATGGTAAGAAATTAACGCCACCTAGAGACAAAAAAAGGTGATCATGGTGAATTGCCAACCTAAAGCCAGGATGTTTGGCCTCAAGCAAAAGTAAGCTCACCGGCTACCATACCCTCCAAACCAGAACACGTCATGACGTTATGGCGGCAGGAATAGGTAAGGCGGTGGTACCAAGCAGGGTGAGTCGCTGCGAAGCTCTACCACCTAGTCAGATGTCACACTATTAGTGACGGTAAGCCTATGCTCGCCTTTTACGAGTTGCCCGCCTTCAGGCTTCAAGCCATCATTAACTAACAATAAAATAATAAACGTTAAAATAAAATATATTTATCGCAAATAGTAAAGCCTTGATGATGCTGCAAAAAGTGAAACCTTGGTTCGTTTAAGTGTTACAAAAAGTATTTAATAAAGTATATTATTGAATAAAATAAGTGTTTTAGCAATGTGTGTAAATCAGCGGTCTGCAACCTTTTGGCAGGCAAGGGCCACGAGGCGGCAAAATAAACTAAAAGTGGCCCACACTTGTAATGTTTACCCTAGAAGCCAAATATACCTACGCATAATTGGTCATGTCCCATAGAAAAAAAATTAAATGGGCGTGGAGAAGCGCGTTCTTAAGACTGAATCTACACTATACGCCAAATATTATACGGTCAAGCGCGGAACGTTCATGAATTTATTTCGATATTTATAACTTATTTTCGAGACATTCACGGGCCGCAAGTAAGACGTCGGCGGGCCGCATGCAGGCCGCGGGCCGCGGGTTGACAACCACTGGTGTAAATTAAAAAAGTAATGGATGGGGAATTAAGAAATCCGGGGCAGATTACTGAATGAAGTATTTTTTATGTGAGAGGGTAACGAATAATCTCTCTCTCCTGATATTGAGAGAGAACTATGGCCTATAAACACCATAGGTTAGGTGTGAAGCAATCTTACCTTCACGTCCATATCCCTATGGAGGTAGGTAGAGGCACAACCCCCCAAATGGGTGCCCTCATGATTAGTCGAAGGCACTAAGCCCCATAATGTGATGGGTGGCAAGCCTACCAATCGGGCACATATTCAATCCCGAGCAAATTATTATTTATTTTAATTAAAAACCACATTTTATTTTTGTTATCCGACCCGGGAATCGAACCTTGGACCTCATGAAGTCAAGTCCATCACCTGGACCGCTTACACAGAGGGGATTATGTTATGGACGGGGGAAGAAGGCCTATCTAACACGTCCACCAGCTAGCCAACTCCAACCTGATCATGAACGACATGGCGACAGGAACAAGTAAGCAATCGATCCGTACCCTGGCAAGCTGCTGCACAGTACTCTATTAGTTGCTTTGCTGGTAATAACTTACTTAACTTGAGCTCGTCTCTTACGAGTTGCCTGATAGAGAGGCAAATGGTCTATTCTACTATTCTGTTTAAATCATTTTGTATAACCTTTTTTTGTAACAAACGTGTCTATTTTTGAAGGTAAGCTTCTTTAGAATCGTTGTGATTACAAAACTGGTGCAACGGAAAAACGATAGGTAAGAGACACGAATATATATTCATCTCATTATTTGGCAGGTAAGAGACACAAATATATATTCATCTCATTCTTTTGTCGATTTACTGAAGTTTCACTTCTATCGTGTGTGAATCGCACACTTACCTTTTTTTATTTCTTTATCAATTTTGATTTTGTTTACGTAATTATTGATTTTTGTTTGGAAATTTATTTTACATATTTTTTTTAGTTTTAATCTTTTTGTTTCTCTAAAATAAAAATAAATAAAAATGAAGAAGCTCTCCTTTTCCTTCAAGTAAAAGACAACCATCAATCATAAAAGCTTTAGATATTTTTGCTGTCCCAGGACTAGACGAGACCATGTCTGCTGATCAACCTAATTTCCAGTACGGATCACGCGAACGTAAAACACAAAAACTATCATATTAAACAAGTTAATCAATTTTAAACACATTTGCTTTCTTTTTCTGATTATCTACAAGTAGAATAAAAAATAATCCCTTTATATTTTAATGTTTTAAAAAGCAATCCCAAATTTCTCATGACATTTAAATTACTAAATTATTCTTATTTTACAACAATTTTTATATTTAAATGGAAGCGTTACACTAAAAAAATCTGATTTAAAAGACCTCCATACTTTATACAATTTCACATTTAAATAAGTTCACTAAACATTATTTAAATCAGCATTGCTTTTTGCGAAATTGGTGTAATTACTGTTAAAGTATATTTTAGACATGATAATTAGACTTTATCAGATTGTAAATCAGAACTTTAATCCTACTAACATTATAAATGCGAAAGTTTTGTAAGAATGGATGTTTGTTACGTTTCAACTACTGAATGAATTTAGATAAAACTTTACATAAATACAGTTGAGACATCAGAATAACTGTAGGCTACAATTTATAAAAAAAGTATAAAAAAGAAGCTAGTTTGTGAGCCATGAGTGTACTCAGCTTGTCGTGGGTGCACTGGTTGTACCTCTGCATCCCTCTTTAGGGATATGAGCGGGGAATAAACTTTATGTAAGTAAACTAATGAGTAGGTGGCTCTCTCAATGATAAGAGACAAGCGTTGCCTATAGAAATCATAGATGTTACTGATCTTTACCTTAGGATACGCGTAGTTTACCAGAAACCCTACCCTTTAGCAGAACATTAAAATGACGAGTATTGGCGTATTGGTGACAGGAAGAGGAAAAGCAGCGGCCAAATCGCTGCGCAGTACTCTGATACCTTATTATATAACCTAAACGTATTGCCAAAAGTGCAGACCAAAACAGAAGCCACGTTTCGTTTCGATGGTAGATTATACAATTATATACATACGTCACTAGTACTCATGTATAGTCTCTGAAAAATAAAATGTTACTCTATTTTATACTACAGTGGGCAAACACACAAGCTTTTTGCTTTTCTTTTTATCCAGTTTAATTATTGTTTAAGTAATTTATTATTTAAAAAGGTAAAGTGAAGCTATGTGTAGAGTTAGGTGAAAATAAAATACTTAATGAATATTACTAATAACTATGTCATTACTCAACATAGATCCTATTTTATGAAATGGCATGGCAAATGAAGGAAAGTTTCCTTGTGATAAGAAATTTACTCCGATACTAAATACTACAGATTGTGCGTTGCCAACTATATGCTAGAATATTAAGCCCTAAGTTTACAGAGTTTAGCTACATACTTTAACCTCATAATCGTAAGACGACAAGGACGAGCGCTGATTTGACTGTATCTGCGGAACTGTATCTACGTTTTGATAATTACGAGTTTTTAAATGACTAGATTATTTCAATAGCGGCAATGGGGTTGACACATCCCAACGAAATACAGAATAATCTGCAATGTTACATACATTTTTTTTATTTACTTGAAAAGCAATAAAGTTAAACAATAAAAAATTAATCTAATAAAATTACGTTTATTAATAAAATAATTACAGCAAGTAAAACTTTCCTTGGCAAATTTTTAAAGTTTTCTATTTTTTTATGTTCTAAATTTAAATTTGCATGGAATTGTTACAGATATTAATATGTAGTAGAAGATCTGAACCTACATGGACCTACACCGAGCTGGTAACAAAAATATACACATTTTAATATATAAGGAATAATGTTAAAATTGGGTTAGCCAAGAACCCAGTACAGAATACTTTAAATTTTAAAGTCCATTTTATTGCAGACAATCCTGTATTTTCGAGTTCGCAATAAAACAGCCCATATTGATATATATTTTTTCTACTATCCAATCAAGTGAAAGTAATGGCAACCCCGGTGAATAACTGGATACCCAACTTCTGCAAGATTAATAATCTTTTTACCTCAGGTCATGATATTTTTTTATTATTGTAATATTACAATATTGAATAAAAATATTTCCCATGATTCTTTAGACAAACTATTTTTAGTATATTTACCATTCAATTTATTATAAAATTATTTCTCTTATTATCGGCTCGGTGCTGGTTCAGATTTTTAACCATAAGTCGAAACTCAATAATAAAATCAAGGAGAGTTTTGTATTATTTTTATTCTAAATTTAAATCTACATTACATTATTATAGATGTTAATTCAAAGTTCTGGATTATTTGGTGTTCTAAATTTAAATCTGCATTGGATTAATATGGATATTAGATCGAGGTTCAATAAGAAATTCATTAACAGTTTTGGATTTTTTTTTGTTCTTAATTTAAATCTGCATTGGATTCGTATGATTCTTAGATCGAGGTCCCATAAGAAATTAATTGACAGTTTTGTATTTTTTGTGTTCTATATAATTTATAATCTGCATTGGTGTGGATGCTAGGTCAGTTTTTATAAGAAATTCATTGACAGTTTTGGATTTTTTGTGTTCTAAATTTAAATCTGCATTGGATTGGTATGGATGTTAGGTCGAGGTTCAATAATTGCGCCAAGACTTTCACCTTCGGCGCGCGGCCGAGCCGCAAGGCCGAAGAACCGTTCTCCGTAACTTCCGCGCCACGCGACACAACATTCTACTTAACCGAGATCATTTAGCAATCGAAACATCGACACCGGTGAACATTGGCAGAATACCAAAAAAACTAAAAAACTGTATAATCACTGTAGAACTACGTATAATCACTGTATAATCAGTGACGAAAGTGTCATAGATGTTGTATTTTTAATATGCTATAGTAAAACCTCTGTCAGAATTACTTGTAAAAATATATTAGACTAGTATAGTAGTAGTTGTGATATTGATTTTATTTAATATGGGATAATAAAAAAATAAAAATAAGTAACAAAACATCGACACCGATGAAAATTGGCAGAATACCAAATAAGTAGAGTACCAAAAACAAAAAGTGTAGAATTGTTGACAAAATGTTATAGACTCTACCATTATTTTGGAATTAATAAAAACATTTAAAGAAAAGAATTTCTGGCATTTTTTTCCTTTTAGTTATCCTTTATTTACTATTACGTAAGATAATATAATAATTGAGTTACAATGTGGTATAGCGATCCAGGTGTTGGACTTGACTGCATGAAGTCCCGGGTTCGATACCCGGGTCAGGCAACAAAAAGAAAATTCTATTTTTCCAATTTAAAAAAAAAATGCTCGGGATTAGATATAATATGTGCCCGGTTGGCGATAGGCTTGCCACCTATCACATTGCGGGACTTAGTGTCTGCGGCTAGTCGTGGGTGCCCTGGTTGTGCCTCAGCCTACCTCTTCGGGGATATGGGCGTGAAGATACTTTTTGTAACTGATAAGTAAAATAATTGATATGGTTTTGTTAAATAATGATTTGATTTAATACTAGCTGTATTCGTCGACGTACAATAATTACGATTTTCACACAAAAATTAATCCTCTATTATAGTTATATGGGGTTTATTTAAAAAAAATAACCAATATCAAAACTCGGATCTTTAGTTATACGGGTATCAAAATTTAGGGGTTTAGTTGTAAAAGAGTAATAGACAAACAGTCTGATGGAGCAGTATTTTTTTTAAATAAATAAAAAATCTTTAAATTTTAGCAATCAAAACATCGACAACCGTACACATTGACACACTACAAAAAACACTATAAACTGTATAATCACTGAAGAAAATGTTATATACTTTTGTATTTTTAACATGAGAGAGCAAAAAAAATTTATCAGTAGTTATCATGATTAAGACAACTCTTTATCGTTAAGCAATCGAAACGTCAACACCGGTAAACATTGACACAATACCAAACACACTATAACCTGTATAATATCTGTAGAACTAAGTACAATCATTGTATAATCACTGACGATAATGTTATATACTTTTGTATTTTTAACATGAGAGACCAAAAAAAACTATCAGTAGGTATCATGATTAAGACAACTCTTTATCGTTTAGCAATCGAAACGTCAACACCGGTAAACATTGGCACAATACCAAAAACTTTAAAAACTATATAATCACTGTAGAGCTACCGATAATCACTGTATAATAAGTGACGAAAATGTAATATACTTTTGAATTTTTAATATAACAGAGCAAAAAAAATTATCAGTAGGTATCATGATTAAGATAACTCTTTATCTTTTAGCAATCAAAACGTCAACACCGGTAAACATTGGCTCAATACGAAAAACACTAAAAACTGTATAATCACTGTAGAACTACGTATAATAACTGTATAATCACTGACGAAAATGTTTTATATTTTTGTATTTTTAATATGACAGCAAAAAAAATTATCAGTATGTATCATGATTAAGACCACTCTTTGTCAGTTAGGAATCGAAACGTCAGCACCGGTAAACATTGGCGCAATACCAAAAACACTAAAAACTATATAATCACTGTTGTACATTTAATACGACTGAGCAAAAAAAAATCAAGCTTAAACTTTATTAGTAGGTATTAATTAATACAACTCTTTATTGTTTAGCAATCAAACGTCAACTCCAGTATACGTTGGCAGAACACAAAAACAGTAAAACGTCAAAATGTAGAATTACTGTTAAAAATGTTGGAGACTTAAAATGACAGAGCAAAAAATTTTTTGCCACAAATTACTGGAAAATAATATGTCCTACGCTTTATCATTATTAAATAAGATAACATATTAAAACTCCTTATCATGAAGCAATCGAAACGCTGACACCGGTTAATATTGGCAGATTATCAAAAATAAAAACGACAGATTTATGGACAAATATTTAAAAGAATTTAATATAATAACAATCATAATAAGATATCATGAAGGCTGAATTACTATTAAAAATGGGCACGTAATAATAATTTATTACATTGTTGGTGTTGGTCTGGGCTCCTTTCCAGATTAGACCATCTGCCTTCCATCCAGCCAGCTCGTAAAAGGTGAGCATAGGCTTACTGTCACTAACACCGTGACATCCTACTAGGTGGAAGAGTTTCACAACCACTCGCTCGTATTGGTACCACCGGCCTACCTATTCCTGTCGTCATAACGTCCAATGCTTGCCGTTGACGTGTTCCGGTTCGGAGGGTAAGGTAGCCGGTAAACTTACTTTTGCTCGAGGCCTAACATCCGGACCTCAGGTTGGCAACGCACCATTACCATCTTTGGTGTCTCTAGGCGGCGTGAATTTCTTACTTTTTAGTTTGCTTTCCTATAACATAAAAAAAATAATGCATTCCCAGTTCGGGTGGTCATCGCATCGCTCCGGAACGGATGAGCTAATTTTGATAATTATTTTTTGTTGTATTGATTAGTTGGCAGGAGAACGATATGTGCAAAAAAAAACAATATTCATCGTCAGGATAGGACAACGACTGCCGGTTCAGCTAGTTTTGACTAAAAAACCCAACTTACACAGTGAAAAAAAAACAAGTTGACGTAATTTCA
>NJDC01003021.1:116323-131102 GCA_002245475.1 Calephelis virginiensis
CATAATAAGTTCGCAGCTTCAAATCTTGACTAGTATTTATTTTTAAAATTGTCACAATATAATTTTCGTTATTAAAAGCATTCTGAAGAAAGACAACAACCGATAAGGTTTAGGTCAAAATAAAGATTCAACATATTTTGCGTTCGTTATCTTTTATCACAAATATTGGTGATAGTGACGCTTAATCGCGCCTTGCCGTAAATATGTGATAATGCTGATAACAATGTAGAGTTTATTTTACAAGATCAATCTTTTTGAAGTTATACTGCTTTTGATGCGGTTGGAAAAAAATATCACAGTGAAATTTTACAGATAAAAGCAGCCGTCTGAAGTTAGTTGCTAAACAGATAAAAGCAACAGTTTGAAGTTAGTTCCTAAACTTTTTCGTAAATTTTGTAAAAAGTGATACCAACATAACTTATTACGTGCATTTTAGAGTACACACATTACTTTTTTGTTTATTTACATATTAAATACAATAAGTACTCATTTGAGTCAAAGTAACATTAAAAAAAAACTAGGGTATTGTAACAAAATGCTATCGTATGTCATTTACGCCTCATTTTCAGGCCCATATCCCCGAAGAGGTAGGAAGAGGCACAACTGTGCACCTACGACTAGCCAAAGACACTAAGCCCCACAATGTGATAGGTGGCAAGCCCATCGGCAACCGGGCACATATCCAATCCCGAGCAACGTTATTTTTATCAGAAAATTGGAAACCCCAATTTTCTTTTTGTTGTCAGACCCGAGAAACCAAATACTCTGTTAAATACTTTTTAATAAAACATCAAATAACAACAGATAAAATAGGTAGATAGGTAATAGATAGGTACTAGATACGCGAACAAACAGTAAAATCCAGAGTCAAGATTGAGTTCGCTAGCAAATATTTCAGTAAGTTATAATAGGTATATTTGATACTAGCTGTTTCTGCGAAATTATTTCAGTATGTACAGAAAAAACTAAAAACTGTTGTTTTTCCTAGTTTTCTCGTAGTCGAACGGGATAAAAAATAACAAGTGTCCGTCTACTGGTTTTAAGCCATGTGGAGGTACTAATCAATTTCCTCCTAATTAATTCAGCCATTCTTGAGACATATAAGACTTGTACAAATAGTATATTATAACTTAGACCGCTTTCTTTTATCTATATAGAATTTTTTCCCCGTGTTGGTCCGGGCTCCTTTGTACAATGGACTATCAGCCTCCTTGTGACAGGCAGCTCGTACAGTGCGAGCATAGGCTTACCGTCACTAGCACCGTGACATCTGACTAGCTAATAGAGTCTTGCAGCGACTCGCCCGGATTGGTGCCACCGCCTTACCTATTCCTGCCGCCATAACGTCCAATGCTTGCCGTTGACGTGTTCCGGTTGTGATGATATGGTAGCCGGTAAACTTACTTTTGCTCGAGGCCTATTATCCCGTCCTGAAGTTGGCACCACTACCACCTTTGATGTCTCTAGGCGCCGTGAATTTGTTCCGTCTGCTTCTTTGCCTTCCAATATCATAAAAAATTGGACTCTATATTTTTGTTTTAAGAGTTTTCGGGTATGTTTGGGGATTCATATGTAAAAATACAGAATTTTCTATTGCAAATGTTAATATTGTGGTCACGTACCGACAAGTACGTTCCGACTACCAGTTACTGGTAGTCGGAAAATATATCCACATACCGTTCGAATACTACGGAAACAGGGTAGTGGGAGAAAATCCACAAACGTAGTTTAGGTCATATATTCTTGTTTGTTTTTTGAGCTATTTAAATTTTGCTATGAAAAAATTTTGGCGAAGTTTTATAACTTTTACTTGAGGCAAATGTTTAAAAAAATACAGGAAACAATATGGTAAAGGTTGCCTTAAAATGGAATCTCTACTCGCTGTAATCAGAAGAAAATATACTTGGTACTACAAACCTGATAAGGTTGGGCAAAAAATTGAGTTTAAAAATACAATACAATAGTAAAAGTATCTTCACATATATCCGAAGAGATAGGCAGAGGCACAACCAGGGCACCCACGACTAGCCGAAGACACTAAGTCCCACAATGTAATAAGTGGCAAACCTATATCGCCAACAGGGCACATATCCAATGTCGAGCAACATATTTTTTAAGTAAGAAAACTGGGAAAACCAAGTTTTCTTTTTGTTGACGACCCGGGATTCGAACCCGGGACCTCATGCAGTCAAGTCCAACACTTGAACCGCTAGATCACAGAGGCGATTTAATATATATAGTTAATAGTTAAGCTCAGTAAAACTGCAAAAACATACTTCAACTACCTAGTTATACATAAACTTCATTTACATCTATATATAATACATAAAAGAAAGTCGGGTTTGTTACAACACTTACAACTCGAGATTTGCTGGACCAAATTTCATGGTTTTTGATTCATTGGATTTGTCTCTACCCCGAATAGACCTTAAAAACAATAAATACAAAAAAAATATGAAAGATAGTTTAAATACAGTCGTGATAGTTAAACCGATTAGGCTGAAAATTGGTGGAGAGGCAGCTTAGAACCGGGGAAAGGACATGGGACACATTCTATTCCTTACAACAGCCAGGAAAAACAACATTTAAATTTTTCCTATACAAACTGAACGGGCGGAACGAAGTTCGAAAAATTACATTTTAATTTTTCACATACAAACTGAACGGGCGGAACGAAGTTCGCCGGAACAGCTAGTTCTAATAATCATTTTGAATTGTACTTAGTAATGCCTAAATATTTCTATTACCTAATTGTAACTCTAAAACCACTTTTTGATTATAACAAAATTAATGTGGTGCGGCCTAGAAATTATTATCTACCTTTAGATGTTATTATAGGAACATTAAAATTGGCCTAATAGTCGGGTCACAAACATTAAAAAAAACATACAGTCGAAATGAGAACTTCCTTTTTTTAAGTCGGTGTTTAAAACGGAAATTGCAAAAACTGTTTTCAAATGTAGGAATGTATAGCAAGTAATAAAAGTATACGGGAAAATAGGTAAAGTAAATGGAAAGTACTTAACCAGTAGGGATGTAAATATTTTCCCAATATTTTTTAATTAAACTGAAGCTCCGAAAATAACCATGTTTCCTATTTGTACACATAAAATTATAACTAAACATGTAGGTAATTTATAAATCTAAAATTTCTGTCTGCAAAAATCTTGCTTAATAAATCTTAATTAATGTGTCCAGAAGTTAAAAATTCTAATACTTATAGTTCAATAATCCCAAAATAAAATAAAATAAAAAAGTATCTTCACGCCCATATCCCCGAAAAGGTAGGCAGAGGTACAACCAAGGCACACACGACTAGCCGAAGACACTAAGTCCCACAATGTGATAGGTGGCAAGCCTATCGCCAACCGGGCACATTTCCAATCCCGACCAACATTTTTTTTATTAGAAAATTGGAAAAATCCAATTTTCTTTTTGTTGGCCGACCCGGGATTCGAACCCGGGACCTCATTCAGTCAAGTCCAACACCCGGACCGCTAGACCACAGAGGCGACAAATAAAATAAAAAAACTCTGATATGTAATGTAGCTAAAATTCATCTGAACCACGTCAGATTTTAATAAAAAAAAATTCGCATCGAAATCGGTCCATCCGTTCAAAAGTTATGTTGAACTTGAAAAGTTAAATTTGAAAAGATACACACTCACACTGACACGAATACGTCGGGGTTAACAAAATGATGCCAAGTTTCTTTGAATCCGTCTTACCTATTCGAATGAAAAAGTAATGAATGCAGAAACCTAGGCATGTCCATAGAAATCATGACACATGACGCTCAATACTCTCTTCCTACCCAGTAAATAATTTGGCGTGGCGATATAATGTATACTAATATATGTATGTATGCAATATAATAGTTAACTAATTACTAACTTGTTTACTGTCCCTACTAAAGTACTTTACGTAAAGAAAACAAAATCAATAACATTAATAACTTCCAGATTTATTACCGCCAGTCGCCACAATCGCTAACTAGTTAAGTTGCTTGATTACAAAATAGTTTTGTTTACAATAATGCTGGAAAAAGAAGCCAACATTACGAGAACTACGTAGAGAACAAAGACGACCGAAGTTTACCGAATGCAGCCGATTGGAACCGAACTATCGCAACACAATAGGGCTGCCGAATGTATTAGACATGTTGAAAGTGTTATGCAGTGTTTAAAGAAATAGATTGAAAAACAGGGCTGATAATTTACAATAATACCAAGCTATTAATTTTGTTTAAATCTACATAGTATCTTAGGGGTCTAGATTAGATAGTTAGGTCACCACCTTATACGATCCTATAAATTTTTAAAGAAAGAAAAAAATTCGCCCCAGACAGGATTTGAACCTGTAACCTTTCGTCTCAAGCCGACGAATGCTCTAACCAATTGAGCTACTGAGGATTCAAGTCCCGTGGCGAAATTTTTAATTCCTTTCTAACCCGTTAACGCGGGTAGTTATGTCCTATAGATACACAATTCTGAGTACCCACCACATGAGTTCATCATTACAGATGAAATTCACATTTTAGAATGGCCATAACTTTCGTTTCTCGCAACGTATTTTTATTTTAGCACTTGCCCTGCGCTTGGGATAGATTTCTATAAAAATTTCTATAATTTCTAGAAATCTATCCCAAGCACAGGGCAAGTGCTAAAATAAAAATACGTTATACATTCCTGTTACCATTTAAATTATAATCAGCGCTCTTTATTGTAAAATTAATTTTATAGAGAATATGTTCCGTCTATTTACAGCTTTAACATCTCAACATCATATTGGCAGCGCACCATTAACATTTCGATCGCTGGCTTATCAACTACAAATTCTAAAGAAAATAAACCTACTCCTCTTTTTTTCCCGTGTTGGTCCGTGCTCCTTTGCAGAAAAGACCATCTGCCTTCCTGCCAGGCAGCTCGTAAAAGGCGAGCATATGCTTACCTTCACCAACTCCGTGACATCTAACTAGGTGGTAAAGTTTCGCAGCGACTCACCCGGTACCACCACCTTACCTATTCCCGCCGCCATAACGTCAGTGCTTGCCGTTTGCGTGTTCCGGTTCGGAGGGTAAGGTAGCCGGTAAACTTACTTTTGCTCGAGGCCTAGCATCCCGGTGTCAGGATGGCAATGCACCATTACCACCTTTGGTGTCTCTAGGCGGCGTGAATTTCCTACCATCAGGAAGTCGGTCTGCTTGTTTGCTTTCCAATATCATAAAAAAATACGTTTTTGTAGCATTTGATTTGAGTTTTAAAATAAATACTAAAAAATTAAAACAAAAACGATATATTTACTTAAGATATGATTAAATGGGAATACTATTTGTATATCGCTTACATGATAAAAACTAAAAACTGATAATTACAAAGCAAATCAGTTGTTATGAAAGTAAGTTTCCGAAGCTGTTTGTAATTTATCCAAATCATATGTATGTAACACGCTTATATATCTTAATATCTTATATTCTTATTTTTATTATATATTATATAATCTTAATAATCAACTCTCATTGTAAAAGTCACTACGATTATTTTATTAATAGCAAATATTTCGTCCAAAATATAAATAATTTTCTTTGAGCATTTAGTTATTTTGCAATATGATATTTGAAATAAATTTAATGACTTGTAATTGTTAAAAAATCTGATTGTTGACACCCCTATACCGTCGGCCAATGTAACACGGCATCGGGGAGTTCATATTGGATTGTGTCTTCCAATTTATGGTGATATAAAAATAGCCAAAACATTTTCTACCTGAGTTATCTAAGCCCGATCCTCTTTGTAAATTATAACAATACTGTGGTTTAAATGTGTTCAAACACAGATTGGACAGTTAACAGTTGACTCATATTTGAACTCATTTTTATTTATTACTAGCTGTTCGAACGCGACTTCGTCGGCGCAAAATGGTTTTGATTTTTATACGAACTGT
The DNA here is from genome assembly GCA_002245475.1 of Calephelis virginiensis. NCBI lineage: Eukaryota > Metazoa > Arthropoda > Insecta > Lepidoptera > Riodinidae > Calephelis > Calephelis virginiensis. The sequence continues at coordinate 122,267 of NJDC01003021.1, forward strand.
CATCTCCTAATAAAAAAAATCCGTCTCGAGGATATTTGTATGATATTGGAAGGCAAACAAGCAGACGGATTTTCCGATGGATAGAAATTTACGCCGCCTAGAGACACCTAAGGTGGTAATGGTGCGTTGCCAACCTTAGGCCGGGATTCTAGGTCTAGAGAAAAAGTAAGTTTACCGGCTACGTTACCCTTCGAACCGGAACACGGCAACGGCAAGCATTGACGTTATGGCGGCAGGAATAGATAAGGTGGTGGTACCAATCCGGGTGAGTAGCTGCGAAACTCTACCAAAATGATTTTTAAACAAAAATTAACCTCGGTATGTTTTGAAATATATAAAATTTCACCAATATTGTTTTAGAAATTTTAGTTGTGAAATAATAGCAGACAGACTTCCGTATTTATAATACTGTATGGATACATATATTTAGTTACAGAAAAACAAACATAATTTGAACACACATTAAGAATCACAGATTTTGAGTATAATGCTTACTTTACAGTAATTAGGTATACCATTATAATAGTGCTTAAAAAGAAGTTTTATTAACGTTTAAATAATTAATAACACTAAAATTAAATATTTTTAAAAACCACCGACAAACTGCAAGAAATGTTTTCTTAAATCGGTCCGTCCGTTTAAAAGTTATAATGACACAGTCAAACACACACATTTACAAGTAATACTTTTAAAACCACTCTTTTTCTATTGAGGGTTGGTAATAAACTAACAAATATCATAGTTCTGTCGATACCATTACTATAAGTATTAAGTATTGTATAAATTCATTAACCGAAACTAAAATCACGTCATGTTTAATACTAACTCTCTGTCTGTCATGGGTTAGTATAGAGTGATGTTAATTTAATTTTACCCCAGTCGGGGAAAGGCAAAGGATCTGTGTCCATACAGCTATGTCTTCCGTATTAATAAATCTTTTTCTTGTTGTATATTTTCAATTTATGTCTTCCGTATTAATTCTTTATTTCAGTCATTAGTCACCATTTACACAGTCTTGTCTGGGTCTTGAGTAAAGCGGTGGTTTCGTTACACAAGCTCGTTTATGAGATTTGGCGGCAGCGAGGAAATTCACGATATACTCATTTCTTCATGATCATTTCATTAGTGCACTTTCACTGAACAAAATCAAACTAATTCCCACCTAAATTAACCAATTTTACTCATATTTTACACTAAATTCAATAATTGTGAAAAAATTACGACCATGTTCATTCACGATGGCGCCAAAAAACCAGAGTGATGTTGATTACGTCTAATGTTCTTCTTTCTTTCTTTAGGTTTTGGCCTTCACGTTAGTATTTTGCCATTAGTCAAGTAGAAATTTGCATCAAATATTTTATCATTTTTAATCAATTATAATTAGTCATCAGTCATAAGTCGTCAGTAAGTCATGTCAGGCTCATGGGTAAAACGGTAGCCTCTTTACACAAGCTCATGTAATGAGATTTTGCGGCAACGAGGAAATACACGATAATCTAATTTCTTCATGATTATTTAATTTATGCACTTTCACTGAACAAAATTGAACAAAATGCCACCAAAATTGACTAATTTCACTCAATATCCACACGAAATTTAATAATTATGAAAAAACTTCGACCATCTATTTTCTCGATGGCGCCAAAACTCACGTCTAATGTTATTTATTTATCTCATGTGACGTCAAAAGGGCTATTTTAAAATAGCCTCTCTGGTCAATAGTTATTTCTCTATATAAGTTAACATGTTATATGTTAACATAAAACAATAAGTCGTATATTAAGATGTTAAAGTTTCACAACATGTAATTTTCGAATGACATTTATTATGACATGTAATTTGTATTGTAAAACATTAGCGGCAATACTAGGAGGTTATTGACTAATGTTAAGGCCTGAATGGTCAGCATGAGACAAAGTTCGAGTTTTTTATTTAATATAATCATAAAATTATCAAATTAAATATTTTTATTCCACATTGACCTTACTAGAGTCACTTGTGATGCGACCAAATAACACTAAATCTACCACCGGATTGGAACATGGCCATACATTGAGAAAAATTAAAAATATTCATTACCCATAGGAAAGTTCTATTAGTAATGTAGCAAAAAATCACATAGCAATTGATCCCCTCGTTTAGGAGTTATCATGCCACAGACATACACATAGAAAAACACTCAAACAGCTTAAACTTGTACTACCCTTTTATTTTGTCGGGGTTTGAAAATGAAAATGAATAAGATAATTAATGGCTAGCATTTACGCTATGAAGGCTTCGCTTGCGAGGTGGTGGTATCAAACTGGGTAGCTATGCAAAACTCGAACATTGCCTTTTTATCGTCACGGTGTTAGTGATAAACGAATTAGTGATTGTTGTGTCTTGAGCTGTTTGGCTAGTTATATCAAATTATTTTTCAATATAATAGAAAATGAATATAAAATAAAACCAACATTTTACACGTGTGTAATCCGTATATTACCATACTGTCAAGTTTTATAATTTATAATTTAATTATATGTATTATGTAATAATTATAATGTGGCTACTTGAAACCACAATTACAAAATTTTAATTTTAATAATTAGTTTGTGAAATAGCTATTTTTCACACTTAAGATGGCCGCGATGATGGTTGAATTATTTACCCAAACGTATTTTTAATAAAACAATGATTAATAATTACAATATGTATCCGACAAATCATGACATTATTAGTATATATAGGCCATCTTTTTTATTAATATCTGTCACGAAATACACTGTGAATATAAACATTTTAAACATTTTAGAGTCTAACCGACGTATGATAATGTCATAGGTGTTAAGATTTTCAAACTACTTGCCTCAATAATTATGGTTATCTAAGTTATTTCATGCCATATCTATAAAAACACTTTCAACGTCAATTTAGAAATAAAATTAGTTCAGATTCACAACTTTTGAGATTACGGAACCAACTCAATCTTCCAAAGTCAATTTTAGATGAAGAAACACTTGGACTGTTGTACTAAAGTAGTTTAAGTTGTAGCCCTGATGATGCTGTATAAGAGAAACCGGTAGGCTATTTACAAAATAATAAATTATAATTGATACGTAAAACAGTGTTTTTTTATTTAAAAATACGAATATTTGCTAGTTTTACCAAGCGCCGACGATGGAAAATATCAACTCTGTATAAGAAGCATTCGAGCATGCGACTTGTTACATATATGATATAACTAGCTGCTACCTGCGGCTTCGCCCGCGTTTTCACAGAAACCCGGTGTGCGATCGGGATTAAAAATAGCCTATATGTTAATCCAGGTCACAATCTATCTGTCTTCCAAATTTCAGACAAATCCGTTCAGCCATTCGAGCGTGAAAGAGTAACAAACATCCATACATCCATACTTACAAACTTTCGCATTTATAATATTAATTATAAATTATATGATATAATATCCTTTTAGTATACTCGGAAAGGAGTATCAGCCCGCAGTCGCCGGGGTCTTAAGCAAACGCACTATTATCAGATCAACATAAGTATAAGGTTATCTCTATTGCATATTATTAAGACATAAAATTATAAGCTGTATCCAGCAGTTACACCTATTGTTATCAAAGCTGAATTATAATAAGTAATTTTAAAAAGCCAATCACATATCTTCACACCAAATCTTTTGCAAAGTAGATAAAGAGCATCGAGTGCCAATTGTCAAAATTTTTGCAGAACTGTCTAGCTTCATTCACATTCAAAAACGTTTCCTAAAAACTGGGAAATTAGTATCTTGTAATTATTAGTCACACAAATGAATATATGTAATTTGTATTTAATGTATGTAATTACATGTTATGTAATTTAACATGTGTTTTTTTCAACACTGACAAGAATTAACTTTTAGATTCCGATTATAGATTAACAATGATTGCGAAGAGAAGTAATGATTTTTGAAGATAATAAATTGGCAAAATAGGAATAAGAAAAAAAAGTATCTTCATGCCCATATCCTCAAAGATGTAGGCAGAGGCACAACCCAACACAACCCACAGGGCACCCACGATTAGCCGAAGACAGTAAGTCCTACAATGTGATAGGTGGCAAGCCTATCGCCAAGCCTATCGGCACACATGTCCAATCCCTAGCAACATTTTTTGGAAAATTGGAGAAACCACATTTTCTATTTATTGGCCGACCCTGGACCTCATGAAGTCAAGTCCAACATCTGGACCGCTAGACCACAGAGTTTGCAACACCTTATGTTTCCTACTTTTAAAACTAAATATGTTTCTTTTTATATTTTAGGTCAGTGAACAAGCACCCTGGTGTCCTGGTGGCAAGAGACAACCGAGGCCAGTAGACACCATAGACAAAAACACCAGAGTTGCGATACTGCCTTTTGCCGGGATATTAGGCCTGTCGTGCAAATCTACCGGCTACCATACCCTCAGAGCCGGAACATGAAAAAATCATTATGGCGGCAGGAATAAGTAAGGCGTTAAATTGGATTGGATTGATTCCTATACGAGGAAGTTACAACGTAGCACTCTAGCACCAGTGGTCTTGTTGGTGTCGTCTATTTTCACCAGTGCCCCCCTCTTACGAGCTGTTTGGTAGATAGGCAGATAGTATTCTACTCAAACAGTATTTTTTTTAATTATATCAATAATAACAGGTTTGTTTTCCATGTGGTGGTCGCGAGATCCTTGAAAAAATATAGGCTAACTAACATCAAAGGCAAACATTGATGTTATGGCTGCAGGAATAGGTAAGGTAGCCGCTGCGAAACTCTACCACCTAGTCAGATGTCACGGTATTGGTGACGGTAAACCCATTCTCGCCTTTTACAAGCTGCCTGGCAGGAAGGCAGATGTTCTATTCTGCAAAGAATCCCGGACAAACACGGGGAAAAATAGTTCCCAAAAAAAAACCAATAAAAATAAAGAGAACCTTAAATGACATATCAGATTCTGATATCCAATTTGAATGAAAACGAGATTCAAGAGTAGACTTTCCGACTCAGACTTTCTTGAAATCGAGATACAAGACTAGCCCCACTGTTTAGTCTCGAGGCAATTACTATTTGGTATCAGGTACACCGTGATCTGATCTGGTTTCGTCTGCGGACTTTAGCAAGATTAATTTCGGTTTAAATTTCCAGAGAATACTATGAACGGCTAAGTTTGTACATAAAAGCGACCTACTCAAATGAATGGCTTGTCATAAAAATATGTTTTTAACTCTCAAAGGAAAAGAGGGGGGATGTTGTGAGTTTAAAGCGAGTGAGTATGTATTTCTGTCTGTGCAATCAAAACTTTTTTCATTTTAGGATTTGTTATAAATTATGATAGTTTTATATACTTGTTAGCAGGTATACGAGTTTTTTGTGAATTTAAAGAAATAACTCATTGTTTTTTTTTGTTTCTTCCAAAAAAATATTTTTAATGACGAAATTGTGTATATTTGTCTTTCCCTTAGTAGGGGCGCAATGTTATATATTTTTTTGTGTTGTGTTGTTGGGAGGTTTAAAAGCCTATATCACGGCTACTTTTTATCTCCATATATAAATAGGTTATGCGGATGTAACCGCGGGCAATGTTTAATCACCAAACTTAAAAATTAAAAAAAAATATTAACACTCCAAAAATAAGCTTGCCTTATGGATGTTAGTCAATGACACTTAGAGAGAAAGATACCAGAATAAATTTAATAAACACAGCTTGTCCCAGAGATGCAGACATCTAAATGTTCATCATGCAAGTGCGTGCCACCGTCAGAAATCGATCCCGTGACTCGCAGTATGCAACGTTAGGCAAATGTACACTGACCCCTTGGCCAGCGAGACGGTCATTATAAATATAAGCAATCTAAGATCAAACAAGCACATGGCTTTAAGCACTTCTTTAAGTTACCATCAGAACTTATAAATCTACTGTTTTAGTAGTACTAGATTTAGTGCAACTAGGTAGTAGTAGGTTTGGTACAAGTAGACCATATGCTTGAAATTACTTTCAAACTTTCCGCTAATACTTTGTATTAAGCGTTTTTAGGCCTTCACATCTCAGACACAACAAAAAATGTACTAGTCGTTCAGATGTATAGAAAAAAAAAGAAAACATTTATTGGTACAATAAAATTTACTACACATCTTTAACAAAAAACAGCTTTAAATCCAACCTAAGCCTAAGCATATGCAACTTAAATAAAGGACAAAAAAGTAATGACAAAATAGAGAACTGAAGCGTCGTAATACGTGTCCGCCAAAAATAGATAAGAGAGTAGGTCTTCGGTACATTATAACTATACTACTATCAAAATTATGCGCTTAAACTTGACACTTTTTACTCTTAAAATGATTAATTATGAAATAACAACTCTATATAGATCATCGACGATACAGGGCTTTTCGTTGCATAGGCTTACCGTCACTAACACCATGACATCTGACTAGGTAGTCAAGTTTCACAGCGACTCACCCCGATTGTTACAACCGCCTAACCTATTCCTGCCGCCATAACCTCATGACGTATTCTAGTTTGGAGGGTAAGGCAGCTGCTAAACTTACTTTTGCTCGAGGTCTAATATCCCGGCATCAGGTTGGCAACGCACCATTATCACCTTTGGTGTCTCTAGGCGGCGTGAATAGGAAATCCGTCTGTTTGCCTTCCAATATCATACAAAAGAGGCATCAGTCGTATACACCTTAACTAGTACCAGTTTTAAGTTCTTCAGCAGGTCTTCAGTACTGCGCAAAACAAACATGCCTTGATAAACATGATTAATAGGAAAAATGGCTTTTTCCATAACAAACAAAAGATATCGTGATTAGCGCACTCCATAATGACGACAAACTTGTTTCGAAGACAAGACGTTCATGAAGAGTGCCTATTAAAAGTAGTAACAATTTTCCACCGCCTTATTGATATTATCTATTAGTACGTGCTACAAATATTAGAGGTAATGCCAATGGTTGCCAAACTTATACATTCCGTGAGTTCCCTTGGGTAAAACAATTCTACGACGCTGTAAATACGAACTCGTATTTTAAATTTTTTTATATGTACTTATACGTAATCACCGTTCAATTTTTTTATGTAGAGGTCAGCAAAAAAGCACATGGCTCTCCAGACACCATAGAGGTGCGTCGCTATCTTGTCGCCGAGAAGTTAGGCCATAGACATCTACCGGTACGAGTGGGAAGTGTATGGGAAGCACTCTAGCACTGGTAGTCTTGACGATAAAGACCTATTGAACCTTTGCTTACCTCTTACGAGCTACCTGGCAGGAAGCCAGATGGTCTATGGATATTCATAATAGACGCGGACAAATAAACGGACGAGTGAAACGGTGTTGTATGTAAAGGTTTATTTAATTAGCAATTTGTAGTAAAACGAACAATGATAAGATTAAACTGTAAAATATATTTATTTGATACATTGTTTAAAAATGCAAACAATGACTCTACTATCTATCAGTGGTCTAGCGCGCCTCTGTGGTCTAGCGGAACAGGTGTTGGACTTGACTGCATGAGGTCCCGGGTTCGATTCCCGGGTCGGGCAACAAAAAGAGAATTTGATTTTTTCCAATTTTTCTAAAAAAAGACGTTGTCCGGGATTGGATACGTGCCCGGTTAGCGATAGGCTTGCCACCTATCACATTGTGGGACTTAGTGTCTTCGGCTAGTCGTGGGTGCCCTGGTTTTGCCTCTTACCTCTTCAGGGATATGAGCGTAAAGTTACAGTAACTATAAATAGCGTAAAAATATCAAAACTGAATAATTCAGGGCGTTTAATTTATCAATCAACTTCTTAAGCAAGTATGATGTTGAACTGCCCGAGGGTGTTGCGACGCACAGTTTGGAAAGCCCTGATTTACTTAAAAAGTCATTGACTTTTTGGCAGGTCTTTCAATGACAAAGATCATGAAAGATACTCTGTGACAAGTTTTGCTTACATCATAACATGTTGATCTATTTTTGTTAATGAAACATTATTTTATTTTCTCTTCAATGTCTCATATAGTAGAAAAAAGCCAGGTGACTAAATCCTTTTTTTTGGCTAAAGTAAACCGTTCTTGGGAGTGAAATATGAAATTTTACAATTAAAATTACGATTTGTTTTACATAAACAAGTTAGTTTTAAATGTTGTTTGGATCAGAAGTAGTTTGGAATAGCTTTTAACGGTTATTCTTTTTTTGTGTCGAAAGGTTTGTCTGGCAGAGATCGAATAACCTGCACATGCTAACGCCGAACTGAAAATAGATGAAACACATTCTAGTATTTTATAAAAAAAAATCTGAAGGGCATTATTTCAAGCAACACCGTTTTCATATGATTTCTAATATACCAAATTTATTTTCAAATACGTTTAGTCGTATTATCAGCTCGTTAAAAGTCGATCTAGGTTTGGATCTTAGACCATTATTAGCGATAAAACCGCCTTTGCGTATCAATTGACATAAGTTTTCACAAAGTAAATTAAAAATCATGTTTTTTGGAACAAATTTTTGTTAGCACAATAAATAATTAGTTTGGTTTAATTTTTAATAAACTGTAAACTATGAAATAAATGAAAATAAGCAATTTATTTATTAAAACACATGTTATTAAATGTTGTTTGAATTTGGATAAGACATTTGCACACCACAATATATGCTATATGATAGTATGCTAATATGATTAACTAATATTTTTGTGACAGCTTATTAACATATCTAAAAAGTATAAAAAGCATACCTATTCCGCAAATAATTATACTTCTGTTTTACTTTTTATTTGTTTTTAATATGTGTCCAAATTCACTCACACTCACACACACACACACACACACACACACACACACACACACACACACAAAC
>NJDC01003021.1:138337-160545 GCA_002245475.1 Calephelis virginiensis
AAATATGTTTGAAATTAAAAACTTAAGAAAAGACTCAGAAACGTCAATTAATATTTAATCCGTCATTATGTCACAATTCTGTACAAAAAAGAAGACTGATTAAATATATCAAATAATTACCTATTTAAAAATCTTACTCGTATTGGTCCAGGCTCCTTTGCAGAATATACCATCTGCCTTCCTGCAAGGCAGCTCGTAAAAGGAAAGCATAGGCTTACCGTCACTAACACCGTGATATCTGACTAGGTGGTAGAGTCTCGCAACTACTCATCCGGATTGGTACCACCACCTTACCTTTCCTGCCGCCATAAATGGTTGCCATTGAGATGTTCCGGTTCGCAGGATAAGGTAGCCGATAAATTTATTTTTGCTCGAGGGCTAATATCGCGGCCTCAGGTTGGAAACGCACCATTACCACCTTTGGTGTCCCTAGGTGGAAGGAATTTCTTACCATCTAGAAATCCGTGTGCTTGTTTGCTATTCAATATCATAAGTGAGAGGTCTCTGAGTACGGCTGTTAGGCTACTGTAAATTGCCTCTTACTACTAATAATTGATAAGAAAGATTCCATGAGGGTATGGATATGTATGGATAATAGAAGATACGTGTTTTTCATGTTTCTTACACAAATACTCCGCCAGTAACAGATTTTGGTTAATTTTTAGAAATTAAGCCAGACGGTCTTCACGGATCGTGACATTTGGTAACGATACTCTCCTTACCATGAAAAGCACTTGGTGCGAAGATATGTAAATATGTATTCGAACGAATTAATAATGATTCCCAGATGGTCCCGTAAAAATGTTATCATAATTCGATAACTGGTTTCTGCAGTTGTATGGTTGATAAAGTCTTCAAGGTTCATGGACAATTTATACATTACTAAGTTAAAATCAAGAACCAGTAGTCAGATCATAATAAAATTTATACGAGACCATAAAAAAGGAACTACCAAATCGCGACTTGGCAATGAAATTGGAGACAGTTTTTGAAATTTTTATTTATTATTCGCTGAACAAAAACAAAAGACCCCCAATTACCTACTCACAAATACATAAATATATCTTAATAAGTTACACAAGTTGAATCTATGGGTGATGCTTGTGGGTAGATGCTTGTGGGTGCTAGTCATCGTTACAAAATAACGTACTCAAATACTAAATAGGTACCAGAATAAAAATAAACGCTCAGACTGGAAAAGGCAGAAGTCTAAATGTTTCACGATTGTATTTTAATAGAAAATTTAAAATCTTCATTTTGAACTTTTTTTTGCCCGACACAAGGACCGAACCCGGGACCTTAAAAAGTCAAGTCCGACGACTTACCGTTAGAACACTGAGGCGATATAACATAACACAAAATAACCACGGTTTTTATTGTCATTTTTATCAAAATATATCACGAAAATAAAATTTGTCCAAAGGAAACCTTGTCCTAATTATAGTGTTTGATGTTTTTACAAAATTGCTCTCTCATGCAGGAGTCAAGACTGCTTTTCGGATAGCATGTTCCAGGACGGTATTACAAACTGTTGACCTACCTTACTGTGAAAAGAAGTGCCCGCGGCATTCAGGTTGAAAGTTACTTGGATATATTTTCAAGTAATCTTAAGGATAAAGCGCAAAGTAAAAGACTCAATCTGGTGCTTATTTTTAGTTTTGGCATTGGCGTAAGAATTAGCCATTTGTCACGTTTAAGTTTGCACTAAGTTATACAGTAAAAAAAACCGGACTTGAATTACTAAAAATTAGTTATTCTGACTAGTCTTCGTCAAAGTTTAAGGTATCATGCAACCGGCAATTGTGAGATTGACATTACTCACCCCGCACAACACCTTTGTAGAGTGATAGTTTCTTTTGTAGATTTTTCCAAACAAATCTTACTTAGGAACCTTTCAGAAAAGAGTGTAGATATTCCTTAAAGGTCTGCAACGCAACTGTAATACTCATTATAGTCTGGTGATGTTGTAAAAACCGCTAATTTTTCCTCAACATTTACACAAAAATCAAAAATCGCGAAAAAATTGCAACCATTTTACTTTCTATTGCGCCCTTTGAGTGGTTGGTTTAATACTTAAGGATTGTGCCCAAATTCATATCTAGTGCTTACGGGATATCGATATTTCCATACTTAATGCGAAAGCCCTCGATGCCTGTGTATCCGTTTGCCTGTATAGAGTAAACCGTAAAACCAATTTTGATGAAGATTTATATGCACAGAGTTAAAGACCCGAGAATAATACTACTTTTTTGAAAAATCAGTGTATCTTCACGCCCATATCCCCGAAGAGGTAGACATAGGCACAACCAAGGCACCTACGACTTGCCGAAGACACTAAGTCCCACAATGTGATAGATGGTCTCCAACCGAACACATATCCAATCCCGAACAAGATTTTTTTTATTAGAAAAAACCGTTTTTTATTTTTTTGTCGCCCGACCCGGGATTCGAACCCAGAACCTCATGCAGTTAATTACAACAGCTGAACCACTAGACCACACAGGAGATTTTTTTGAAAAATCGACCCCAAAAAGACAAGGGAGGATGGACAAAGGAGGAGGAAGACGCTGATAAATATATAAATGAATCCCTATTTCGGGTGGTCATCACAGCACGTCTGAACAGATGGACCAATTTTGCTAATTATTTTGTTATTGTATTAGTTATTATCAGGACGAGGTCCTTATAAATAGCAAACTTGAAAGTTACAGGGAAAATTGGAAAAACAATACTTTATTTTTTTACACACAAACTGTTAGTAGCTGTTAATCTCTAGCGATACGAAGTTCGCCGGATCTGCTAGTTAAATATAAAAACAACACTCCAGCAGAAACAACAACCAAATACTGAACGTTGAAATCAAATTGCTTTATACATCTCTATAAAACCTTGATGACGATGTAAAAAGTGAAACCAGTTGACTAAAATGTGACATGAAGTGTTTTGCGGAAAAGTACTAGTGTTATTTACAATAAGTGTATAAAATGTAATTCTATCAAGACTACTACTTAAACAAGAATTTGAAGTAAAAAAATTTAGTCTTAGGTTGGGAATGCACTGGTAAAAATATAGAAATAGTGACGTAGCAAAGTTTCTAGTGTTGATGAAGACGTTAAAGGGGAGCGTCTGTTTTTGACACTAAAACCGTGACCATAATAAGGTGACACTTGCGATTACTCGCCCGCTTCCAATAGTAAAGTTTTTCTTATTCTTCCTCTGTAACCTCAGTGCTCGCCTTGTCTTGTTTCGATTTTCGAGATCAAGGAAGGTAAACTTATGCGCAACAAAATTACCAGCGACAAATTGTAACAAATTGTTACATAATAAACAGTTTGGATTAACCAATGGTTGCTCAACCGTTGATGCAGGCGTGGAATTATTAAAAAATGTATCTGAATCCTGGGAGAACTCGCATGATGCATTAGGTGTATTCTGTGATCTCTCTAAGGCTTTCTACTGTATTCATCATGATACTCTGATCAGGAAATTACGCTATTACGGAATTAAGAACAAAGCTCTTGATGTCATGATCTCATACTTGAACAATAGAGTTCAGAGGGTTAAAATAAATTGTAAAACTTTTTCAGATTCTGCGGTTACAATTGGCGTACCGCAAGGCTCCATTATTGGATCATTTTTGTTTCTGATATATATAAATGACTTAACTTATCATATAAGGGATATCCACGATATTGTATTGTTTGCGGATGACACTTCACTTATATTTAAAGTGAAAAGACAATTAGGTAAGTATGACGAAGTGAACAATGCGATATCTAAAGTTGTACATTGGTTCACAGTTAACAATCTTCTTTTAAATGGTAATAAGACGAAATATTTTAGATTTTCAATGTTAGGCTAGTAGATTCCAATGTACAGCTAAATGGATCTAAACTGGATCTGGTTGATTCTACTGTCTTTTAAGGCATCACAATTGATAATAAATTACAATGGGTCCCTCATATTGAGAAACTGGCAAATAGGCTTAGTTCAGCAGTATTTGCAGTAAAATAAGAACATTAACAGATGTTGAAACGGCCCGAATAGTGTATTTTAGCTATTTTCATAGTATAATGTCTTATGGGATACTTCTTCGGGGAAATTCTGTAGATATAAATACTATATTTGTATTACAAAAAAAAGCTATTAGAGCTATTTATAATCTTAATGTAAGGGATTCCCTCCGAGAATAATTCAAAGAAATAAATATTTTCACCTTCAGTTCTCAATACATTTATGAGAATTTAATGTATGTTAAAAAAAAATTATGTATGTTTACAAAAAAATGTGATGTTCACAATGTAAATACTAGGGATAAAAAAAATCTAGCCGTATACAAAACACGTCTTCATAAAATTAGTAAATCCTTTTTCGGTCAATAATAATAATTAATAATAATAATAAATATCCCTGGACAAATCACACAAATTGAACCTAACCCCAAAGTAAGCAAATTATATGCTTGTGTTACGGGTGTTAGTCAACGATTCTATTACATAGAAATGCTTAAATAGATATCAGAATAAATTTAATAAACACCCAGACCCGGAAATGCAGACATTTAAATGTTCATCATACAAATGCCTGCCCCCTTCGGGAATCGAACTCGAGCCTCGCGGTTGGTCGATATAGTTAGGCGTGTACGCTAGCCACTCGACCAACGAGGCGTTTTTACAATAAGCTGCCCATTGGTATTAGAGATCTACCTTTAAATAAGTTTAAAAAATGTATAAAAGCAAAATTATGCCAAAATGTTATTATACGATCTCAGAGTATTTGGAAGATGAACATGTTTGGGATAGAGATTTCAATCTCACACTGCAATTTGTAATGTGATTTGTTGTACCTTTTATTTAAGTCAAAATCAGATAGTAATTTGTATTTTTAATCTAGTTTACATTGTAAATATTATTATTGAAAAAAAACAAGCCCGCTGAGTTTCTTTCGCCGGATCTTCTCAGTGTGAGGCCGCGATTCCGATCCGGTGGTAGTTTATAAAAATGTCGACGCGCACAAATACCACAGTACCAATACCAGTGTTGTCATAAGGTTACCTTAAATCCAAATAGTAATAACAAAGTAAATTATGTTAAAGCATTATTATTTAAATTATGCACTCTGGCTTTACATTTTTTACTATTTTTACACTTAATACTTTTATTTTTAAATTGGCTGACCTAATCTAAATTTAAGCGAAATGGTTAATTATGTTTTTTGGTATGGTTAATTACGGATTTCCGAAGTTTGACGAATATTGCCGATGCGCATATTATAAATAGTATTGCTACACATACTTGGCTTCTAAATAAATACAACGATTTAAACCAACATTAAAAATAGCAATGCACTGAAATCAAATTACAACGTTTAAAGTACCCAATCGAGATGAAATATGTCGGGCAGATAGAACAAAATGTCTCAGTCTGGTGTCTCGTCTAGACCTAACACGCTCCCCCAGTCTGGAAGGTTCACTGACATGTACGGTTACCAAAAAAGGTCAACTTTTGTTTAAAAATTACTACATTTACATATTTTTGTACAAAACTGACAAGGTCTTTGTACGAAAATGTTGATGTTTAAATATTCAAACCTACTAATTGTCTTAATAATGAAAATAATAATAAATAATTCCTATCGTGATGCTCCCGGCTCTTTTGCAGAATAAAACATCTACCTATCTATTAGGCAGCTCGTAAAAGGCGAGCATAGGCTTACCGTCACTAGCACCGTGACATCTGACTAGGTGGTAGAGTATTGCAGTAACTCGCCCGGATTGACCACCGACCGGAACACCACCTTATCTTTTCCTGCCACCATTACGTCATTACATGTTCCGGTTCGGAGGGTAAGGTAGCCGGTAAACTTACTTTTGCTCGAGGCCTAACATGCCGCCGGCCTCAGGTTGGCAACGCACCATTACCAATTTGGTGTATCAAGGCGGCGTGAATTTCTTACCATCAGGAAATCCATCTGCTTGTTTAATTTCCAGTATTCAAACATCTTTATTTTAACTTTTTAAAACGAAGTTGGATATGATTATGATACAACATTTATAACTCGGGAACTGCTAGATTGATGTAAATGATATGTAATTCTTTGGTTTCATCTTAGTCTTTAATGAAAGTTTCTGTTAAAACACTTAAAAATTTCATAAATCTTACGTACGAGTACGACGTTCGAAATTATGTATTTTTTTCTCTTACAGGAAAAATGTACTTTTTCTCGTACAGGATTTTATTAATTTTTTTTTCTTTGTTTTTTTTTTAAACTATAACATCTATGGTATTTGTAGGACACGGTTGTTTCTAGCAGGAGAGTTTTGTGCTCGTTCGCTTTCTAATATCATAATAAACTTTAAATAAATATATAATGTCTATGTAAAACTGTTCAAGTATAAGACTATTATATTATAGAAATGGTTTTATTTTCTATTTATTGGTATTACTTAAAAGACAGAATCACTTATACTGTTTTACTTATCACTTATAATTTATTACTTTGTAATTAATGGCCTACCGGTTTCGCTTATACAGCATCATCAAGAGTTTAAGTTTTAGCCCTGATGATGCTGTATAAGCGAAACCGGTAGGCCACTAATAACAAAGTAATAAATTATAAGTGATAAGTAAAACAGTACAAGTGTTTCTTTCTTTTAAAAATATGAATATTTGGAAGTTTTACCAAGCGCCGACGATGGAAAATATCAAATATATTGTTATTACATCTATTAATTTAGGTACCAGGTTCTCTCAATTTGGGTACTTGTTTTTCAAAATAAACTTAAGATGCCGGTTACGATAGAATAACAAACAATTTGCATAAAATTAAATTTGCTAGAAAGTTTATATTTACTTTCTGTGTATATTTAACTCTATCGCCTCTGTGGTCTAGCGGTTCAGTTGTTGGACTTCACTGCATGAGGTCCCGGGTTCGAGTCCCGAGTCGGGCAACAAAACAAAAATTGGGTTTTTCCTATTTTCTAATAAAAAAAATGTTGCTCGGGATAGGATATGTGCCCGGTTGGCGATAGGCTTGCCACCTATCACATAGTGGGACTTGGTATCTTTGGCTAGTCGTGGGTGCCCTCGTTGTGCCTCTGCCTACCTCTTTGGGGATATGGGTGTGAAAATATTTCTTTTTGTATATTTAACTGGTTGTTCCGGCGAATTGCATTCCACCCATTCATTTTGTATGGCAAAAATTCGAATGTTGTTAAATGTGGAGATCGTCAACACCCGACTACTGGACCTCAGAGACGACTCTATTTTAAATTTATAATATCTTTGTGTTCGATCTGTCTTTTTTTATATAAAATTAGCTATGCTTACAAGAGTATGTAATGTATTAAAACTATAGTATCTTCACGCCCATATCCCCGAAGTGGTAGGCAGAGGTACAACCAAGGCACCCACGACTAGCCGAAGACACTAAGTCCCACAATGTGATAGGTGGCAAGCCTATCGCCAACCGGGCACATTTCCAATCCCGACCAACATTTTTTTTTGAATTTGAAAATTGGAAAAATCCAATTTTCTTTATGTTGGCCGACCCGGGATTCGAACCCAGGACCTCATGCAGTCAAGTCCAACACCCGGACCGCTAGACCACAGAGGCTAGAAATAAATTTGGTTAACAATTTTGGTTGCAAAATTGCTTGTATACTGTTTCATGATAAATATATTGTAACATACAGAAAATGGAAACTTAGTTAAATGCTCTATTAATTGAAATCAAAACAAGATTGAGTGGAATTAGTTTTAATTACAATTAATTTTAGAATTGCGTTTGAATGAATACCTAGTTCACTCATCGCCGCCATTTTAAGCTATGAAAATGAAAAATATAAAAATCTTAAATTAGGTGTACTAATTTTAATTTTTTTAATGACGTTTTTATAATTTCGCTTAAAAGTCATGACCGTCGATATTGGAAGACGACGAAGACAAACGATAAGTTTCAATCTGTATTTTTCTCTTACGAAATAATCCGATAAATAGTCCGATGTTGGATATTTCATGAGGTTCGATACATGGACGACAAAAAATGCACTTTTCTAATTTTCTTATAAAAACAACGTTACCCAGTTGTCGTCTTTCACACATTTTGAATGGCGAATGTGTTGCTAACCTCGCGGTTATAACTTCAACTTACTTTATATCATGTTATTGGACTTAGTGTCTACGGCTAGTGGGTATCCTGGTTGTGTCTCTGCCTACCAGTTAGGGGATATGGGATACCTTTTACTGACGAAATTAAATATCACTACATTGTATGAAACAAAGTCGCTTCATGTCACCTATGTCCCTTTGTATGCTACCTTTAAAACTACGCCACGGATTTTGATACGGTTTTTTTAATAAATAAGTGATTAAAAAGAAAGGTTTATATGTTGTGCCGCTAGTTTTCAATAAATTGCTAATTTATACGAGCCTATAGCATTTAATACAAACAAGACAAGTGTCACGTTACAGAGTTAATTCAGAGTGAATAATTGAAATAATTGACTTAACATCTAAGCAAATTAGTACATAGAAAACGTGTAATAGGATATCCGTCGCATTTATGTAGAATACTCGCGTAACACTCGTAGATTCCTTAGCCAATTCTGGCTTCTACATGTATACCTAAGGACTTGTGAAATTCCTTGTGAAAAATTAACAAAATTAATTAGTGATAAAACGTAGATTTAAGAGCTAATTGAGATTAGTTGGAAATAGTATTTATATCATATATTAAACCCTTTTCTGAAGTAAATAAGTATATTATTTATTTCTGACAATAATGATCCACAATCGTCAGAACAATTTATACATCACTACATAATATGTTTTTAACTGTCGGTCCTTATGCATGTTAAGAGTTTTAAAACTACGTAACGGATTTTGATGCGGTTTTTTCATAGGTATAATGATCAAGAGGAATGAATATAATGAAGTTTGTACACCATTTCGAAGCTGGGACGGGTTACTAGTTTAAAATTATTCATAAGTTTTGAACATTATTATCTATTACAAATATATTATTCAGAATGCAAAAAAATAAAGGATAAGAATACAACGGGTTAACATAACCTGAATATCAAATGTTGAAACTACAAAACTTATGCCTTTACTAATGCCTCGATACAGCACCTACGAGAAAATTAAAAACGGATAAATAAAATCGGACTACACGTTGATGAATCAAAGCCCAAATTACATTTAGGCTTTACCCCTCTCCCACGGAAACCCCTTTAGTAAACGGGATTAAAAGTATTCTGTAACCTTTCTCAGAACATAGAGTATCTATTTGCCTAATTTCATTACGATCGGTTCAGTAGATTAGGCATTAATCGTACTCTGATTTAGAGACAAGCACACAGACAAAAACACTTTAAATGCTACAAATTGTTCTGCTACGTATTTTTAACAGACTTCAACAAAAGAGGAGGTTATAAAAAATCTAAAAATGCTAAAAATATATTCTGCTCATTTTTAACAGACTCTAAAAAAGAGGAGGTTATCAATTAAATTGTATGTTTGTTTGTGTGTATGGTTGTTTGTTTGTTACGCGATTACTCGGTTTATAGCCAACCGATTTTGATGGTTATTTTTAGTAAAATGGGTTAAAATTCCGAGGTGGTTACATATTAATTTTATAATGACGGTTTGAGTTACACTTAAAAGTGTATACATTTTTCACTAAGTATAACTCAAAAACAACTAGTCAGATGTTAATAAAATTTATGTGAGACCATTTCTGACTTCTTTGAAAAAAAAAGTCAAATCGCGACGTGATACCTAATGAAATAGCTGGAGTCGGTTTTTTAGCAGTTTTACTTAGGGCTAAAGTTTTTAGTAAAAAAAAAGTATCTTCACGCCCATATCCCCGAAGATGTAGGCAGAGGTACAACCAAGGCACCCACGACTAGCCGAAGACACTAAGTCCCACAATGTGATAGGTGGCAAGCCTATCGCCAACCGGGCACATTTCCAATCCCGACCAACATTTTTTTTTAATTAGAAAATTGGAAAAATCCAATTTTCTTAATGTTGGCCGACCCGGGATTCGAACCCAGGACCTCATGCAGTCAAGTCCAACACCCGGACCGCTAGATCACAGAGGCGACTTTTTAAGTTTTTAGTAGCTTCAATATATTAGTTTCAAAATGTCGTCAATGTACAGAATTCATCATCTAAACTACATGACCTTTTTTAAATAAGTGTCCCTTAATAAATTAATCAAATTGAACTAACTACAATTTAACAGACTTATATAATTACTAGCTGCTACCTGCGGCTTCGCCCGCGTTTTCACAGAAACCCAGTGTGCGATTGGGATTAAAAATAGCCTATATGTTAATCCAGGTCACAATCTATCTGTCTTCCAAATTTCAGATAAATCCGTTCAGCCATTCGAGCGTGAAAGAGTAACAAACATCCATACATCCATACTTACAAACTTTCGCATTTATAATATTAATAGGATAGGATTTGGACCCTGAATAAAAGAGTAAAAAAAGTAAAAGATGTATTTTACTAAAATATTTATTTTATAACTTATTGTATGAGCTTATAAACACATAATAGTAGTCTAAAAGGAATTTATAATTTAAAAAATTAAGTCTACTGTGCATATACGTATTTAATATTAACATTTAGTACTAATAATGAAAAAAATATTTTTTTATGTATAATGATATTCCTTTTATAGTTCGCACTTTCTAATACACCAATCAAAAAATATGGTAAAAATTTTACACTAAACTTTATGTGAAAGTAGGATGATTATAGGTGTAATAAAGTTTACACAAAACATTCAACTATAACACACTTATACATGTACCAAGTAGGCTGAAGTAATTAAATATCGAAATAGGCCAAAAGCTAATCGTTAATGTGGTTTATGCCCGGTTCCTACATTTTTGAATGTAGAATGGACAAACCGACTTCAAATTTGGAACATATGTGGTTTTCTCATGAATGGTAATGTAGACCTGGAAAAATTATAATGGGACCACCGGGAGAGGTATAAAAATTAAAAAAACAATTTTGAAAATCCGTCTACAAACACCGGGATAATCGCGGAACATACATACAAAAAAAAACATACAGGCGAATTGAGAACCTCCTCCTTTTTTTCGTCGGTTGAAAACTAACGTAAACAAAACGACTCGTCGTTAATTTTTTGAACGAATAGTAATAAATCTAACTACGGTCGTTCGGTATCAACAGTTTCTCAAAACATTTTGTGTAACTATGAGCAACGATTCGTCACTTTTAGGCAAACTACCAATGGTAATAGTAACGGATTGCGTTTCTTTGCTTATAGAAAACGAGCTTTAGTCGTAACGGGAAGTAGTTGTTTTGAGTATTAGGTATACCTACCCTACGAAAATCTTTTTGTCGCAGTGTTTTAAACTAACCTAATTCCTGTATTGCATTTCGCCACAGCTTCCGTGCTTGCTATTGTCTTATTCCATGTTAAAGGGTAGGTCAATTCACTAATCGGGCATGAATCCATAGCTTGTTATTGGAACAACCAAAGATAATTGAGTATTATCTAATAGTTTAACTTCTTGGACTATTCCACAAGTGAAGTAAAACAGCGCGATAAGAGTCCTGTATATTACTGTCTTACTTTTATATGGCATCATATCAATGTTTGCTATTATCGTATTCCATAGAGGGTATAGTGATTTACTAATGAGGTCAGAAAGGTTTGTAATGATCGTGAGATTTGGTACTCGATACTCTCTGCTTACCGCTAAGGCACTTCGCTTGAAGATATGGGGAAGATAAGAATTGGCATGGGGATGTAGCTGACGCACAAGTACCTCGGCTTCCCTGACCTTCCAAAAGGAAAACGACATTGTTTAACACTATCACTATTGCAAGAGAAATACAGTTTAACGCAACTTTCATATCAAAAAATAGAAAAAATAAGTTTGCTATGTTTTTTATTCGCCCAAATCATATGACACTAGTTGCCTTATATCTAAATGCCTTTAGACTTACTTTCAAATTATACGGGTTATACTTTTTGAAGTAAACTTAATACAAATTTGGGTTTGCTATGTATCTATGGAAGTCCCGTCTCTTATTACGTAGTATTTATATACTCTTTGGAGAAATACTTAAGGCGGTGGATCCCTACTCAGGAAGGTTGCTTCACAGCAATGCCAATAGTGATCTTATTTAGTATTGACCTATTTAACGCATGCTCGGATTTTAGAAGCTGCCAGACATAAAGGCAAATTATACTACACGAAGGGCTCCTTTGCAGAATAGACCATCTGCCTTCCTGCCAGGCAGCTCTGAAAAGGCGAGCATAGGCTTACCGTCACTAGCACTGTGACATCCTAATAGGTGGTAGAATTCCCCAGCGACTCTCCTGGATTGGAACCACCGCCTTACCTATTCCTGCCGCCATGCTTGCCTTTGACGTATTCCAGTTCGGAAGTTAAGGTACCCGGTAAACTTACTTTTGCTCGAGGCCTAACATCTAGGCCTCAGGTTGGCAACGCACCATTACCACTTTTGGTGTCTATATGCGTCTTTGGTGTATATACGAATACAGGAAAAAATCTACTCTTGCCTTTCTACATGAAAAACAAATTATCCCTCTTTATAATAATAGCATTCTCGTTTGTAATATTGCGGGAAAATAGTAATTCAAACAACGCGTATGCCGCAGAGCATATCGAAACGCGCGGTTCTATTAAAAAGGGGAAATTCTCATCGCCCCGCTCCGTTATATAGTAACGGGTATGTCGCTTCTACCTCAGATTGACGTTTCAGCTCAAGATCCGATGATTCCATCCTTTGACGAGACTTTTGTTATTTTACAAAAGTTTAGTCTCTCTTTGCTTTTAACTCAGGTAAGAATGATGGGATTACTACACAACTTTCACATAAGCCTGTTTTCTTGCTTTAAAAGCAACTGCTTCCTGATCGACTGTAGCGGTTATAGGTTACATCTGTTGATGCAAACATTCTGTACCTATCTATATACGTATTGATCCTTAAGTAAAGACTAAAGCTGGTAGTAATCTGGGACTTCAAGATAAATGTGTAAAGAAATTCATATTTTATTATTTACTAATAAACGAACTATATCACATCTTTTAATATATCGTTTTATGTAAACAATAATAATGAAGTTGTGTGCTTCAGTATGAAGAAGTATAATTGTAATAAAATTATAAACATAATTTACAAAATATCTAAGTTGTCAAGGGTTTTCCAAAGTTAAAAGTATCTAGTAACAGACGACATAATTTCTCACATTCTTTTAAACAAAAAACAAGAAGATTATGTTTTAAAATTTGATGAAAGTTTGTTGGTATTTAATTTATACACCTTTGAAACGTGATAGCTGCTAAAGCCGCAACCAAAACTCCGTCTTTTATAAAACTAAAGTCTGACTCTTTATGAATCCCGGCCTATTTAGATTTGATTGTTTCCTTGAAAATGTGTAGTTAATGTGGAATTTACAAAACTATCACGCAGTGCGTTTAATTTATATTTTCAATACATAACATACAAAATCACGAAAGAACCTGTATCTGTAAATTGAAGTTCTTTCATGAAAAATAATTTTGTTTTTTGATGAAGAAAAATAAATTATTTCTGAATCCACTAAATATGAAAACTTGTTTAATAAAAATTTGTTAAATAGGAACGATGATAGTTTTAACTGAAAGATAATGGAGCGCACGGACAAAGCCGTGGGCGTGGGTTAGCTTGTAAATATAACACAAAAAAAGTATCTTCACGCCCATATCCCCGAAGGTAGAGGCACAACCAGGGCACCCACGATTAGCCGAAGACACTGAGTCCCACAATGTGATAGGTGGCAAGCCTATCGCCAACCGGGCACATATCCAATCCTAAGCCACGTTTTTTTATATTAAAAAGTAGAAAAACCCAATCTTCTTTTTGTTGCCCGACCCGGGATTCGAACCCGGGACCTCATGCAGTCAAGTCCAACAACTGAACCGCTAGACCACAGAGGCATATAACACAATTTAAGATTATATGTGAACTATCACAAAACGTACATTTTGAACTTTAATGAAATAAAAAAACGGAAATTATCAAAGATCTATGCAAAAAAAAATCGGTCATTTAACAAAAACACATTCAAATAAAATTATATTTAAGTAATGTTAAAAAGCCTCGCTTTAAGATTTGCCGTAAAGCGAGTTTAGAAAGCTGTTTTAATGTCTGCTCGTAAATAGTCCATGAATGAATGAATACACTTCGTTATGCCCCAAAATTTGCAAAAATATCACACATTATTTCACTTATAGTATTTAACTTAGGTGCGCAAAGGCGGACTTATCGCTTTAGAGCGAAATAGAAATATGTGACACTACTCTTAGTCCTAAATCTTTATCTTTTCTTGTATGCGTGTGTAAGTAACTGAACTCCTTCTAAACGACTGGAGTAATTTTGATAAAAAAAATTGTATGTTCAAGGATATTCGAGAATGTTTAAGATTCATAATTATGAGGATCACAAACGTTTTAACTCGTTACCACTGAATTTAGTTTTATTAAACTCGGTTTTTTACATGATCGGTTTTATCAGCCCTAAATAATATGAACTGCTGAATAAATACTTTAAATCTAAAACATAGTTTATCTGGGATCTACAAAAAAACTATCTATCTACATCTATGCTAATAATTTAAAATCGTATAACAACCGTAGAACGTAAAACTGTAGAATAAAATGCGCTAGTGTACAGTGAAGATGTTAAAAAAAATAGATGCAGGCATCTAAAAAGGACAACCAGAACATATTTTCAGTTTTTTTAGAAATTTTGTCTGTCTGTGTCATAGTCGTGATTTACGCCGAAACTACTGACCCGATCGTAACAAATTTGGCTCCTTATACTTATGTTAGGAGGAAGGAAGGGGAAGGAAGAGGAAGACGATAATTTTTATCCCGCTTACTAAAGGTTATCCCGTGGGAGAAGGGTAGAAGTCAAAACGTAAATTGGGATCTAATTCATCAACGAGCAGTATCGATAATTTTTGTTTCGTAGCATGTGCCTTACATACTGTCCAATATTTTTTTCCAAGATGTAAGTTTTGTAGATTAGAAATTACAAACATGATAACACTCAGTATATTAATAACTACCTGTATGAATAACTTTAAATCTGGAATAGGTAAAAAGAAACATATTGTACATATTATATATCATCTTACTTAAACATGCATATCTTCACGCCATGCCTCCCTGTAAGATAGGTAAAGTGTATTGAATGCCGGGTTAACGAAATTCGCCTGGTCGGCTAGTCACACAACAAATACAGATAAATAATTTTAAAACAAACAAAAATGTGGTTAAATAATGATTTCTCATTTCATTTCATTTTATTTCCATTTCATTTCACTTCAAAAACTACTACCATACTACATGGAAACATTCAAATAAATTTATAATGATGTAATTCCATTGAAATCATTTTCCAGTAGAGTGAGTGTGCCCTATACTTCCATCTTTGAAGCCTCGCTATAATATTGCCAAGCTCAAACGAATCCATCCACAAAGGGCTATAGCACACGCGCGTTTCATGATTACAAGTCTCGTTTTCAAAATGGGCATTTTGTAGAGTAATTGCGTTGCTTCAGGTACTGGTGCAAATTTATTTTTTAACATTTATAAAATGTTTACACACTTACTAATTTGAATCTGGCAACAATTTAAAGCATTTTTAATGCAACATATAATTTAATAAGCAGACACCTTTCGCTATTTAAAGTGACTTAAGCTTATATTTTTTTTAACATTGCAAATTCAATAAATGAAATAATGATTGACGTTGACATAATCATAGTTGATAGATTGTTTTTTTTAAATATTTTACATTATAAGTTAGACTGAGACTGAGGAAAATTTTTTTTTAATAATAATATAGATATATTATTGAAAAAAAATACTGCATGCATTAAAACGGACCTGAGTAATGTACCCGATGGTAAATGGTAATCGTAATGTACTTGTATTTACTCGCTGGTAGGTCCCAAGAATTATTACTACTACCTTATTTATACTTGTCGCCGCCATTGCTCGGCATTGTCAATCAGATAGCGACCAATAATATCTATGATGTCCATAGATGAAGATTGTCTCTTACCATCCAGTGAGTCGCCTGCTTTTTTACTATGTCATAACATGGAAATATCGAAAAATAAGACTTATCACGCTTAATAAGTAGCTCATAATATGGTATTGCCTATTGTCGCTCATGTGCTACGTGCCTAATGTGGATGCGTACGACTCATCGAGGGATCGATCCACGTTACGCTGTCCGGACAAAGAACTCAGATTGAAATCCCTATACAAATTTGTTAATGAATCTGTCTACGTGTCTATCCAGTAGGTAACGCGCCCGATTTTGGTAAACGAGTTCTTTATTCTTACTTGAACATATTTTTTTTGTTTCTGTTTTCATTAAATCACACAAACCAATCCCAATTATTTTATTAGGTACTACGTCGCAATTTAATAATTATTTTTTTTAAAAATAGCAAACACAAATTGAAAAATATTATTGAAAAATAGCAAACTCTTACCTAAATTTTATCGACATCCTGCTAATAGTTTCCAGTTGTATTTATTAATTAATACATTTTAGCTTACAGAAACAAAAAGATATAAAATAAGCATTATAGATGTTACTGATGTATCGCTATCTTATAACCGAAATCTTAGGTGATGTGTGCCTACTTACAATTACGTCAAACATGGAACACGATAACGTTGAACACTGACGCCACTGTGACAAGAATATAGTATTACGACGGTACTGCTACACAGAACTCTAGCCCGACATCGTAATGCAATTGTATTGTTATTATAAAGTGTATTTCAACCAACTTCAAGAAGAAGAAGGAGGTTAGGTTAGTTACTGTTTTTTAAGGTTAGTTACACGATTACTCGGTCAAATGAATAATAGATTTTGACGGTTCTTTCTCTTGGGAAGGTTGTGATTCTAAGGTAGTCCCTAACAAATGTTGTCAAGATCTATGTAGTAAAATTGAGATATCCATACTTAGGTATATCATAAATACGAAAGTATGTCTGTCTGTTTCTCTGTTGTTTTTTCACGGTTAAACCGCTTAACCGATTTTGATGAAATTGGACATGCATATTGCTAAAGATTCGAGTTCAAACGTTGGCTATTTTTTTTAATCTACCCTCAAAGGTCTATAACAGGAGATGAAAGATTGTATGAAACTTCTACGCTGACGAAGTCGTGGGCAAAGAGTTTGTATTTAGTTATTAATGCTTGAATTTTCATGTACTTCGTTGACGTGAAAACTCAAAAACTATTAGGTAGTCGGATCTTGTAAAATAAATATACCTACGAACACCTCGGAATCATGACCTGCCTTTCAAAAGATAATCAAAAATCATGGCTTGAGCGTGGTAATTTACCTACCTGTAATTGGAGTAGATTTTTGCAGTTTTACTTCGCTTATATTATAAAGGCACTTATACGTTCCTGGGTTCAGTATTTAACACTGAATTAGCGTGTAACTAGGGTTAAATCACCTTGTATTTGACAGTTTAACTCACTATTAAATGTAGCCCGGGAATGTGCAAGTGGCCCTAAGAAGTTATCAAACAGAATATAATCACTACGTTCTCAAGTTATGTCAATAAACAACTCAATTTAGCTATGATTTGACGTCATCAATAGACTTATCTGAGGATAATATTTACGCATTATGTAAAAATATTTGAAATCTTTAACAGTTACTAAAACATGTATTAAAACATTTTCACTTTTAATATGTATTCAAGCGAGGTCGTTTACCTGCAGCTTAAATAGCTGTCAAAGTCAAACAGCCGATCGCGACTCGAAACGCTCCTTGTTACGATGCTAAAAATCAAAATGGCGCGAACAACCCCGTGGCGCCAAAGTAAGTTATTAGACTTATAACTAAGTGTATTTGTCTATTGAAATATTTTTGTATATTTTTATATTTCGTAAGTAAATATCATATTTAGTTTAAAAAAGAAAAGCCCGCTGAGGTTTTTTCGTAGGATCTTTTCAGTGTGTGGCCGCGATTTCGATCCGGTGGTAGTTTATAAAAATGTCGACGCGCACAATTGCGTATGGTCAAAGTGAACAAGTTTTTCCTGATTCCGATTCTGAAACCTAATTGTAAACCAAATTAACATGTTACATGAAAAGCGAGCTTCATTCCGTTTAACATTTTTAGCAGCCTTTAAGTATGTTATACAGTTGCATGCTATTAGGCATAGTTAGAAATATTTTTTAATTCCCTCTGATTCAAAGTTTAATTTGCTGGCTCTAGCATGATGTAAGAGTCGAAAAAGCCTCTTGACGGAGAACTTACGTTTGAAATTGTTTCGTTTAATAAAAATTTGCCCATAATCGTGCAAAAGGTCGAATTAATGCTAATATTTTTTAAAGGATAAATACATATAATACAACAAAATTACTTATGTTAATGCATACATAATATACACACTTTACAACTAAACAAATTTACTTCTAAAACTGTTGCATGTTTAGAATTATTTAGAAATATTTAGAAATATTCGTAATTTTTATTGATTGAAAGACTAACTCTATAGAATTTGCCTCTTGACGGAGAATTTAGTCTTAAAATTTCTAAAGTTACTTAAAATTTGTGCACAATTAAAAGGTGGAATTAATTCAAACAGTTTTAATTACATACATATATACTAACATACAAAAATACAAATAATGCATACCTTTTATACACACTTCATAACTAAATAAACCTGTATCGTATAAATATACACTACACATAAGAATAAATACAGTATATATACGACTGTATTATATATTTTATTTTATCATTTAACGATGTTTTTAATCTAAGAATATTAATACAATAAAATTTGTCTTTGTTCCAAAAACGCGAAGGCTGAATGTGATATAAATCACGATGAACTTAAAGAAAGCTTAAAATAATTTCACAAGATTTTAGTAGTTCCTAACATTATTAATGTGTAAATTGTGCTATTTCAAATGTAAGGCTTATTTTTAAGTTGTTCATTTGACGTATACCTGATGACGCCTTGCCATACGACGCGTCGACAGATCGATCCGTACCACGCAGTACGGACAAAGAATTCAGATTGAAATCGCTAAACAAGTCTGTTGATCGATCGTCCGACTACCTCCATGTTTACTCACCAACCAACTCGTCGGCCAACCGCATCGATAAACCCATTTAATTTACGGTGTTAAGATAACAAGTGCTTAAACTTTTTATAAAGCTTTCTGTAATCACTTTCAATAATTTGCTCTTTTTACTGACACTTGATAATTGAAATTCGAAGACTAAATGCTGGGTAATTATGTCAGTAATTGTTTTTCTTAGACTACAAAAGAAGCGTTATCGGAGCAATTTATGTATTTGTATGTAATTACGTACAGTTTTTGGCATCTTTTGTAGCCTTAATTACAAGATAGTTAATACTCATAATTTCGTTAGATTCAACACATACAAAATAACGTTATAAATATAGAATTATTATATAAAAATATGGTACCAATTTTGAAAAAAAATATTTTTGTATTTTAGCAGTTTAGCTATGAAAGCTAATTTTAAATTTGATTTTGTTTGGTAGTAACAGAGATCATTATGTCTTGCTATTGGTTTATTTTTAGCCCTCGTCGAAAAAAGAGGGTTGTTATAAGTTTTAAAGGACTTATGTGTGTTTCGTTCATGTGGGCGTATGTGCGTGCTTGCGGGCGTGTGTATGTGTGTGTCTTTGCCTGTGTGAAAATATGTCCTTGAAGTTAGCAGTGTTTTAGTTGTATTGAAAAAATATAAAATAAAGAAATCTGATTTTGCATTTATGTGTTTCCTATCTAATTAATAAATATTTGTGGGCTAGAACCCATTATGCAGCACATAAATCTGCATGTTACATATTTTTTGACTATTTTCTTTTATTAATAGTTACTTATATTTGTATCAAAAATCTAAGTATGTTTTATTAAACTTAAAAAAAGATAATAAAATAAAATTTATTGTTTCAGTTCTTAAGACATATAAGGCATTTTTAAACGATTAAAAAATTCTTCGTTTAATTCAATCAAAATCGTTTATTAACAACATTCAAGTGTTTTACCAGTTTCCACTTGGTTACGCCAAAGTAGTCCAAATTCCGAACACTTCTGTGTCGTAAGGCACGACCAGAGAGACGTGAACTATGTCAAATTGGTGACGGAGACAGAATCCACGTTCTCCGCAACCTCGACTTGCTTGGAACAGGTCTAGGTATGGTGGTGGGCAAGTGCCTTTCACGATCTGAGTTCGTCACTTTCCCCACTCTGAGTTTTTTCGAACGTAACAACACTATTACATCAATATCGCATGTTGATTGTTCCGTGTATTCCTGAGTGTATCTATTGTAAGTGATCACGCTTTTGTTCAGACGGGGTAGGGAGAGAACAGTTCCGGGATCCGGGAAAATAGATCAAATGCCCTGATACTTAGCTAGAGCATGACAAATTTCATTTTGTAACTTGATTAAGAATGGTTATTAAAAACATTTTTTTTTAAGTAAAACTTTTTTTAAATCAAATAAATAAAAAAAAATATAATGTTATTTGCATTAAATTAATGTAACTAGGTTTGAAAAAAATCGCAATTTTTGGGTTGATAGGAACAGATTGTGGGGATAGCGAACTAGCCTAAAGTCACCGACCAACCGCGAGATACAGGTTTTATTCCCGACGGGGACAGAACCCTGAACGTGTGGTTAGCCTTTAAATGTCTGTGTTTCTATTATTTATTTAAATGATTATTAGTGGCATTAATAACAATTTTGCATATAATTTCCATCATTATCTAATAAAAGACAGACTAGAAATCTTGAACGTATCAGATGTCGACTACATTTTCATAAATATGATCTGGTTCTAGCGTCCATGGTCGTCCACTTATAAATGTCATTTTTATTTTAGCTCTTAATCGCCAATCCTACTAATATTATAAATGTGAAAGTCTGATGGATGCATGTTTGTTACTCTTATCCGCAAAAATAGATGAACGGATTTAGATTAATCTTAAAATCAATTTAGTGGTTTAGCGGTCCAGGTGTTGGACTTGACCTCATGAGGTCCCGGGTTCGATTCCTGGGTCGGGCAACAAATAGAAAATATGGGTTTTTTAATTTTCTAATGAAAAAATGTTGTTTGGGATTGGATGTGTGCCCGGTTTGGCGATAGACTTGCCACCTATCATACTAGTTCGGGGGTATGAGCGTGAAGATACTTTTTTTCATGCATTTAAATAATATATATTACAACTTGTAAAATTTTGTGCAATTTATGTATGACCAAACAGCATACAAGCATTCTTTTGATTGTAAGGGGCATCGGTGGCATATATATATACCAAATTTTTTTATGGTTAAATGAAATGTTTTACAATATGATTAAATTTTGTACAAGCACTCTCAGCCCGAGATAAAATTATGTATTACCGACTTTGAAAAAAGGAGGAGGTTACATGTTTAACTCCTTTATTTCTAATGTAGATATCTACACTTACTTCTTACTCTCCCTTTTTCCTGAATCGATTCTGACCTAAAGAGCGCACTTCTGGGGTATTTTTATTGAGATACTTTGAGATACTCTAATTGGATTTAAAGGATATTGAGGACAATAATCATCTTTGCGTTCTTAAACGATATAATTTGACTCAAATGTAACAAATTAAATAATTAATTTAATAATTTAATTATATATTTAATTTTAATGAATTTAGATTTAATTGAAATCAATATAATTTAGATTTAATTGAAATTTGACAATATGTATAATAATATAAATAAGAGCAGGCTAGTTGGACTATTTCTAGTTCTGCATTGAATCTACAATGTCTGCGTACATACCTACGTGAGATAGTTGAAACTGATTGCAGAAAATTTAAAATATTATTTATTAAAATTTACGTAAAAAAAAAGTATCTTCACGCCCATATCCCCGAAGAGGTAGGCAGAGGTACAACCAAGGCACCCACGACTAGCCGGAAGACACTAAGTCCCACAATGTGATAGATGGCAAGCCTATCGCCAACCGGGCTCATTTCCAATCCCGACCAAATTTTTTTTATTAGAAAATTGGAAAAATCCAATTTTCTTTATGTTGGCCGACCCGGGATTCGAACCCGGGACCTCATGCAGTCAAGTCCAA
>NJDC01003021.1:165807-181979 GCA_002245475.1 Calephelis virginiensis
TCCAGCACTATTTCCTCCGGTACGTGGCCGCCACTCGAGAAAGTTTCTTCCCCAGCGCTTGTCAGTTTGCGAGCAATATGGTCTGCTTATTGCCATGTCAGCTTTTACTAATTTTACTGTATTTGAATTATTTATAGTACTAAATTCCAAACACGTCTCATCCTTTAGTAAAAGATGACCATGGTCTATAGGTACTATACAAGTGATAGACGCGTCACTTTCCTGTGTCTGAGATGTTAGGCCTATGGTACAAGTGCACTAGCTGTCCTGCCTTCCGGACCGGAATATGACAGTATCCAATACTGGTCAGGCAGGAATAGGTGAGGCATGTGTAATCGCTTAAAATAATAAAATACAAGATTTAATTCTAAAATGGATGTACTATGCAGTGATTGAAATAGTGAATGAGTTTAGACAATTTCGTATTAATAAGCAGTAAAGTACTCCAAGGTTCAACCTTGTATCATTGTCTGTATTACAGTGTCATACAGATAATATAAACTTAATTTTATTCGTACCTTAATCCATGTTTTTAATACAGTTTGAGTTTTTGGTTGATTTAGAGCTGAGATTTACGTTTTAAAACCTGTAAGTATTTCTTGATCGTTGGTGCATAGAAATTTCTTACGAGTTTATGTTGCACCTTTATTGCAATTGATATATATGTTTTTGAATTAATAAATAAAAAGCAAAGTTTATTTTTTTTATGATACTGGAAGGCAAACAAGCAGACGGATTTCCTGATGGTAAGAAATTCATGCCGCCTAAAGACACCAAAGGTGGCAATGGTGCGTTGTCAACCTGAAGTCGGGATGTTAGGCCTCGAGCAAAAGTAGCTTTACTGGCTACCCTTCAAACCGGAACATGTCATGACGTTATGGTGGCAGGAATAGGTAAGGCGGTGGTCCCAGTCCTGGTGAGTCGCCGCGAAACTCTACCACCTAGTCAGATGTCACGGTGTTAGAGCCTATGCTCGCCTTTTACGAGCTGCCTGGCAGGAAGGTAGATGGTCTATTCAGCAAAGGAGCCCGGACCAACATACAAAAATATTTTTTGAAACTAGTGGTCGCAATTCGACAATAATAAATTTTAATATCTTGTTAATAAGAACGCCATCTTCATTTCTCAAGACCAACTACTTTGTTTCCAAACTTTTTAGTGCGTCATCTGTGATTTTTTATCGTTATCATCAATTTATTTATTTGTGTTTGTCAAATAGTGTGGGTAATGTTTTATTTTTTGATTTAATGTACTTTATAAGCATTATTATTGAAAAATATTAGCGTTTTACACTTCTCCTACATATAAACTATAAGTGTGCAAAATGTTATGCTCCTCCGTCCTCTGTCCCTATGTCCCTTTGTATGCTTAAATCTTTAAAACTACGCAACGGATTTAGATGCAGTTTTTTAATAGATAAAGTGATTGAAGAGGATTGTTTTAAACTGGGTTTAGTAGCATTCAAATAAAGTATCATTATTAACGTATATAATATGTATACGAATTAAGATAAGTGATTGCATAAATATTAAGTTTTTGCTCAAATATTCTACATTCTTATAAACATTCACTGTACTGGAAGACATATTTTGTACAGATAAGCGCGCTTCATGTATATTTTCATTATGTTAAGTGTTTTATGTATATAGAATAAGTTAAAAATTTAAGAATAAATTGCAAAATTTATAAAAATATATTTGGCAGCATGGCCAAGAGGTCTTAGCCGGTCCCAGGAAGGAAAAAACTAAATTAAAAAGTAAAGATATATTGTTTTAACCAAATAATATTCTGTCTAGGGTTTTTTCGGCAACCCATCTTTAATGTATTTTCCATTAAACTAAATTTATTGTAAAATGTGTTCCGTTTTATTATCAGCTCGGTGAAGGTCCGTGTAGGTTCGGATCTTAGGCCCTTAAGTATTTCTATGAAGGAGATCTATCAGTAGTAAATATATCTACCTACGGTCTCTCGTCATAAAACGTTATGAAACTATATTATTATGTAATGAAACGCCTCCTTACTCGTAGACAAACTACGAACAATTATTATAGCTACGGAGTACAGATTACGGATTGTTGAATATAAAAAACCGAGCAACTTTATAAATCTGTCGGTTTACATCAACCAAAAACATATTTCAAACACAATACAACAAAAATCTTAGAAAAGTAGTCTAATCTCGAAAAGACCGTTTCCCCAGTGTTGGTCTGGGCTCCTTTGCTGAATAGGCAGATCGTTAAAGGCGAGCATAGGCCACATCATCAATACCATGACATCTGATTAGGTGAAGGAGTATTTGCAGCGACTCACCCGAATTGGTACCACCGCCTAATATATTCCTGTCGCCATAACTTCAACGCTTGCCCTTGATACCTATTACAAAACAAAAGGTATGCGGTAAACTTACTTCATATCTCAGCCTTAGGTTGGCAACGCACCTTTGGTGTCCCTATGTGGCGTGAATTTCTTATCAATCCGACTGCTACTTCGCCGATATCGCAAAAAAAGCATCAATGAAATGCAAAGTGATTTTTTCCTTCGCTTTTTAATAAATCCCTATTACAGGTAAGAATATTCAACTGTATTTCTACGAACCTTCCCCAACAGCAACTTATACTCATTAGTTATTAGCAGAAGGACGGTACGCGGAAATTTAACGAATACGAAACAAAGAAGTTATCTTGGAAACGTACTGCGCAATTTGAGTCTCGGAATTACAACTTTTACATTAAAATGGAATACAAACACCGAATTGTAGAATTTAAGTGAAAATACTTTGAGTAAAATCTTAACTAATACAATTTAGACATTGAAAAGCAAGGAGTATTTAACCGATTCCAAAAGGCGAGGTTATAAATCCTGAATATAAATGCAAGTTTGTGTGTTTATTTGTTACTCCTTCACGTAAAAACTACTGAACAGATAATCATGAAATTTGGATTAATATATAGGATAGCTTTTATCCCAAAAATGTTATAGGAACATTAACCACGCGGGCAGCAGCTAGGTAGTCTTTATTTGTTTGCCATCCAAAGTTATTTCGTTTATTTAGCCAATTAGTTTTAGATAATTTTCTTTTTAAAAACAAAAGTAGCCTATGTTACTCCGTTTTACAACAGCTACGTTCCAGTGACAGTCTCGTCTTAATTAGTAAAGCCTCTTTAGAGATTAGTTGGGACAAAAAAAAGGACAGACAAAAATTGTAAAAATGTTATTTTGGTATAAGAACTGTAAAATCATTCTTATGCATGTAAAAGAACATGATATGTAATACCAAAATTAAAAAAAAACGTTGTCCGCAATTTGTTGTTTCTGAGAAATGAGGCCATAGACGCACTAAATTTTTCTGTTCTTCACTTTATTAAATTTTAGTTAGTTTGTTCTTTGTTTACTTAATGCACAGAAAAATAGGGATGGGAGTGCTAGGGGTTCCCCAAAGGTGGTATTTTTACAGAGAAACCTGTTATTGCCGATCGAAACAAATATATGGCTGATACTCACGTATGAAGAAACGGCAATACATAAGGCATTTTCAAATTACGGCACAAAATCAAGGCTAGATATTCTGCACCAAGAAAATTAGAAAAAATCAGACTTTAACAAATTATGGCCCTTTTAATTTTCCGCAAAAGGCCACTAACCCCACGCGATGTACGACGAACAGCTGGTAGCGCTAACTTTTTAGCGATAATAAATACGTTTTTAATTTACTTTGCCTCTGTGGTCTAGCGGTTCCGGTGTTGGACTTGATTGCATGAGGTCCCGGGTTCGAATCCTGAGTCGAGCAACAAAAAGAAAATTTGGTTTTTCCAATTTTCTAATAACAAAAATTGTAGCCCGGGATTGGATAAGTGCCCGGTTGGCGATAGGCTTACCACCTATAACATTGTGGGACTAAGTGTCTTCGGCTAGTCGTGGGTGCCCTGGTTGTGACTCTGTCTATCTCTTCGGGGATATGGGCGTGAAGATACTATAATTTACTTATTTTTTTACGTTTATAGGTATTTACTCCGAGTCCCTAGCTGAAAGACCGTTAAATAATTCGAGAAAATATTGCTCCGTGTTGGTCCGGGCTCCTTTGCAGAATAGACCACCTGCCTTTCTACTAGGCAACTCATAAAAAGCGAGCATATGCTTACTGTCACACTAGCACCGTGACATCCTAATAGGTGGTTGAGTTTCGCAGCGTCCGGATTGGTATCACCGCCTTACCTATTCCTGCCGCCATAATGTCAATTCTTGCCGCTGATGTATTCCGGTTCGGAAGGTTAGGTAGCCAGTAAACTTACTTTTGCTTTAAGCCTAAAATCCCGGCTTTAGGTTGGCAACTCACCATTACCACCTTTGGTGTCTCTAGGCGCCGTAAATTTCCACCAGAAATTCCGACTGCTTGTTTGCCTTCCACTGTCTTACAAAAAAGAAAACCTTGTATAAACAAGGCAGACAATATATTGATGAGTGCAAGTATAATTACACTGTATTTTTTTTTAATTTTACTTCAAACGTTTTATATGATAAGGCACAAAACAAACGAACGACTCTTGTAATGATAAGAGGATAGTGAGGCCTAGAGATACCAAAAGCTTAATTGTTATTTTGTCGCTTTTCTATTGAAGAAGTTTCAGGTTTGATGTGCAAGTCTACCTTATCTGTTGGATTGTAACATGACAGTGCTGAACACCGTATTAAGGTCAATAGGAATATATAGGACGGTGGATCTCCATCCGGGCATTAGCGACACAGTACTCTTGCACAGGTGGTCTACTTATGACCCATTAAAGTTTACTACAAAATTTTAAAGAAAGAAAAAAATCACCTTAAACGAAATTTAAAAGAAGTAGTTAAGTATATCTCACCCATATTATCCGTTTATTTGCGATTGGGAATACTTCAGATTGAAATACGATAGCTCATTCGTAGTTGGGTGCTGGGTATTGAGGGGTGGGAGCAGGGTGTCAAAGCTATACGAGTGAGACAAATTACTGAAGGCCCGGAGAAATACATTACAACAATGGCGTACTCACTAATAGATCTTTACTTCAAATAACCTTTTAGGTAATATTAATATTGATGAGAGATAAACATTAGACCAACATGATTATTCGATGATGAGTATGAACTAAAAATGTTAATGGTGTGTGCAACCTGCGACAAATTTCAAGCATTTTACTTGAGTTGCGTTACGTTACTCTCTAACTGGAACACAATAGTCATGAGCACTGACGCCTCGAATGGCTAGCGTACACGCCTAACTACAAAGACCAACCGCGAGGCTCGGGTTCGATTCCCGACGGGGGCAGGCATTTGTGTGATGAACATTTAGATGTCTGCATTTCCGGGTCTGGGCGTTTATTAAATTTATTCTGGTATCTATTTAAGTATTTCTATGTATTAATATTGTTGAGTAACGCCCATAGCACAAGCATATAATTTGCTTACTTTGGGGTTAGATTCAATTTGTGTAATTTGTCAAAAAAAAACTCTACCACGAAGTAGAAGCATCTCTGTGATGAAATATATGTATCTATTTCTAGGTTTAGGAGTTTAAGTATACTTATTATTGATACTGGGTCATGGTGTTAGTCTTTTTGTCCACCCATAGTTCTAAATATTATGCACAGTTGCTTTTATAATTTATATCAACTCTCTTTTGCGAAGGCCACTTTTTTGTCAATACCGCCTTATATTGAAATCAAAGTCGGTATTAGCACTTTGACTGTATTTAGATTATATAAAGTATCTTCACGCCCATATCCCCGAAGAGGTGGCAAGCCTATCGCCAACCGGGCACATATCCTATCCCGAGCAACATTTTTTTTATTAGAAAATTGGAAAAACCCAATTTTCCTTTTGTTGCCCGACCCGGGATTCGAACCTGGGACCTCATGCAGTCGAGTCCAACAACTGAACCGCTAGACCACAGAGGCGATTGAAATGATTATATGCAACTAAAAATAAGTAAATCGAATCATATTTTTGTATATATTAATAAAAAAGTTCTATTTCGTACTTATATTTCAAACAATCAAGCATATTAATATCAAGGGCGATGTGAATATGGCTTCGAAATTTTTAACAAAACTTTTAAAATTCGAATCAAAAAAATTAAACGTTATTCTTTGTTCTTTTAGATTTCAAATTTAGAATGTCACTCTTAGTACTTTTTTTAAACACGATATTAGAATGTCACTCAATGTTATATAAAACTGTGTGAAATATGTACGTTATGCTTTGAGATTTTTTTACAACCGATGATTGGCGGCGTTACGAACGAAACCTCGACCTACAAAACGATCAATACATTAATTTACACAAAGGATAATAAAATCATTACCCTTCCTCCGTATTGCGCAGTCGGGTGATTATTAACAAATCAGGACACTGTACAGTTTCACACAGTTGGTATAATCGAACATTATCTTATCGTACCAACCGATTACGAGGTAACCAAGGGTAAAAGTCTCACATTCATTACTCCTAGCATGAACATATATCGACTACAAACAAAATACAATCTCATCACCTTTTGGTTTCAGTTCAGCGTTGAATTTTGGACACGTTATGTATAAATGAAAATAAATCATCAAACCAAATCGCAACACTTGAACAGTGACCACGGTTCAAACATTTTGGCAATTTAATTTCTTTTCATTAGGGCGGGCATAAGAAAGTTTCTTATCGAGATAAAAAATGAGAAACCAACCTTTTTTGACAAAAACTGTTATTAGCTGTCAATGTCAGGTACGAAGTTTGTCGGGGCGACGGGTAAATTAATAAAAATCATTTATGTTTATGTTGTAACATTTCTGCGACTTATCGTAAAAATAGGAGATGAAATTATAAGCCATTATTAAGCTTTAGCAAAGATATATCAAATCTAAAATATTATTTATATAGGTAATTGTAAAATTACAGAACAAACATTTAGCTTATATTAATAAAATACTTAGTTTTTTTGCTTTTTATAGAAATGCCACTAGTGCTACCTGATATTGAAAAAGGGAAAGTTTATGGATATAAATGGATGGATGCATGAATAGATGTTTAGTATTCTTTCACACAAAACTACCCAACCTCCTGACTACCTGAAACTTTAAAGTAATACATGTAGTTACACTATTCTGTCAAGAAAGTATCGGGAAAAGATCAATAATACACAAACTGTTAGTTTTTCATCAAAACTTATTTTATCATGTTTAAATTTACTTGTTCTAGCATGTCTTCAGGGACTCTAAAGCGATTGAATATTTGGAAGCTAGCCGATCGGCAATATGTTCCATACCCAAATAATTAGTAAAAATTATAAGGAGATACAGAGAGATACAGAAAGTTTGGCGGCTATCTCTCTCAAAGTTGAATGAGGATTTTCTATCACTGTTTCCTTCACTTTTGCGATGTTAACTTCAGTTGCAGACGTTGATGGCAAAGCAAATCTTTCATAACACCTCGAGCGCTTCTGAATGCTTTGTGCCACTCATAAGCATGAGTTTTCGATAAAGTCAATTTACATCTGGTTTTTTTTTCAATTTTAAAACTCATTAAGATCCTTATAGTTGAATGGCGTGAAAAAATATATACACTTCGTATTTATAATATTGGTATGGTCTACATATTACGTAAATACCTTTTTTGTATAGTCATTTGTTTATCTGTAATCATACACAACTTAAAGATTTTTAAACCCCTATAAGTGTAATACTATCCAACTAAATATCTTAAACCAAAATCAATATGAACTAAATGTTATCAGCCCTTAACCACAAGCCCTAACAAATATTCGAAAAACTGGTTTATGTGTATATTTATTTGTACTAATAACCTTATACCGTTGAAATAGAGTTTAAATTTGAATAAGTATGTTTGTACTCAATTTAAGGATATTTCTCTGGCCCTGTCGGGTTTTACACGGCAGGGGAGGGTTTGCCAGGGCAGTGACAGAAGTTGCGCGATTAATTATGTCTTTCGCCCCCTTCAAATAAGGGTGAAATTACGAAATGGGGTTGTTTACTTAAATGATTTCGATTAGAAATGGAAACTGAAGATGCTTATTGAAATCGAACGCAAAATGACTTCATTTTTAACATTTTTCGGTTAATTGAATGTTACTATTAAATTTCTTTTGAATTTATCGTTTATTACGAATTTCTAATGAAAGTCGATATTTCATTAATATGTTTTTTTCAATTTTCCAATATAAAATGTTGCCTGACATTGGAAATATGTAGCGATAGCTTTACCACCTATCACATTCTGGGAATTAATGTGTTCACCTGGTCGTGGGTTGTACTTGGTTACAACCTTGATAAATCGGTATATCTGTTTACACATGTTGGCAAGAATTTTTTTTATTTTTATGATATTAAAATTAAATATTTTTTTTATGATTTTGGAAGGCAAACAAGCAGACGAATTTTCTGATGGTAAGAAATACGACGCCGACGCCTAGAGACACCAAAGGTGGCAGTTGTAGTTGCCAACCTGAGGCCGAGATGTGAGACATCGAGCAAAAGTAAGTTTACCGGCTACCTTACCCTCCGAACCCGAACACGTCATGACGTTATGGAATAGGTAAGGCGGTGGTACCAATCCGGGTGAATCGCTGCGAAACTCTACCACCTAGTCAGGTGTCATGGTGTTACTGACGGTAAGCCTATGCTCGCCTTTTACGAGCTGCCTGGCAGGAAGGCAGATGGTCTATTCCGCAAAGGAGCCCGGAAAATAAAAATATAAATCTGTTGTCTAGCGGTCCGGGTGTTGGACTTGACTGCATGCGGTCCTGGGTTCGAATCCCGGGTCGGCCAACATAAAGAAAATTGGATTTTTCCAATCTTCTAATTAAAAAAAATTTTTGGTCGGGATTGGAAATGTGACCGGTTGGCGATAGGCTTGCCACCTATCACATTGTGGGACTTAGTGTCTTCGGCTAGTCGTGGGTGCCTTGGTTGTACCTCTGCCTATCTCTTCGGGGATATGGGCGTGAAGATACTTTACTTTACTTTAAAAATTATAAAACTGTATTAATTTGGATACACATTAATTGTACTGACCTCAGTTAATATTGAGTCGCTGACCTCTTAAGGTCACCTGATGTTAAGACGGCGGCGTCGACCGAACTCTATACAAAGGTAATTCATAAGTAATGCTTTATTATGATTCCATCAAATTATCTTGTGATTCGAAATGCGAATTTAAATTGGTTATGATCTCGTTTCTGAAATGACCTCTGTCTACTTCTTATGAGATACAAGCGTGAAGTTTTTTTGTATTTTGATAATTATCAAAATCTCGTTAGCAGTACATACTATGTACATAGTCATAGTTTTATTCTTTTTCTACATTCTGGCCCTTTTCTTCGGTATTTGGCTCACTGAGATGCTATTGCCTATGTCGTTATCATAGATTTTGTCGGTCATAGGCTTTCAAAAAAAGTGATCATAGAATAATTTGGTGTGATATGCAGCAGCTAGCCGATCCACACCTTGTCATGTCATGAGGGCCATGTGTTTGTTCACCTTCATCATCATTAGCCGGAGGACCTTCACTGCTAGGCATAGGCCTCCTCCAATGAGCGCCACAAGTCACTGTCGCCAGCTGCTTGTATCCAGCGACTCTCGGTGACTTTAACCAGATCACCAGTCCACTGGGTGAGAGGTCATTCACTTTTACATATACATAAAAGATTTCGTTAACTAGCTAGCAATCAAGTCGTCAAAAATACAGTTTATGTTAGATGTAAGCAAACAAACGCCCGGCTCTCCTGATGGTAAGAGGCAACCGAGGCCTATAGATACTATAGATGTTCCAGGTGCGCCGGGATCTTGGAGCCGGGATTGCAGGCCTATCGGCAACCTACTTCATCCTTATTCGGTCAAGTTGCTCCACAATACTCTACTAACAGTTGTTGTGTTGATAATAGCCTATATTTTAACCCAACCTCGCCTCTAATGAGCTGCCCGGAGGAGAAGCAGATGGTCTATTATAATCAGTGGACCCAGACCATCACGTGGAAAAACATTTAAATCTTCATCTAAAATACTGAACTTTAAATAAATAACCAATAAATATCCATGAAAAATTACATAAATTGTTTTAGCCCAAAATTAAGCAAATTAAATGGATGTGCTATGGGTGTTAAAGATACCTACTCGTATATAGAGACCTAGAGATATCAAAATGAACGTGGTAAACATTTTTTTTACAACAACAACAACAACTTTTAATTAATTTTTAATTTTTATATTTTTAATTTGTCAAGAAAGATTACATAAAGTGTTTACCCCATGTTGGTCCGGGCTCCTTTGTAGAATAGACCATCTGCCTTCCTGCCAGGCAGCTCGTAAAAGGCGAGCATAGGCTTACCGTCACTAACACCGTGACATCTGACTAGGTGGTACAGTTTCGGAGCGACTCACCCGGATTGGTACCACCGCCTTACCTATTCCTGCCGCCATAACGTCATGAAGTGTTCCGGTTCTGAGGACAATTACCTTTTCTCGAGGCCTAACATAGGCCTTAGGTTGGCAGCGCACCTACCACCTTTGGTGTCTCTAGGCGGCGGGAATTTCTTACCATCAGGAAATCCGCCTGCTTGTTTGCTTCCAATGTCATAAAAAATAAAGTGAGTTTATAATTAATTCAGTAAAATTAGGCGCCAGATCCAGACCAATAACTAATTGAATTTATTACATTAAATAATTAATCAAATTTATTAACCGCTTCCAAACAAGAACTTATTGAATCCTCTTAAAAATTTTGTCTTTAATATAATTTGCAAGTAATTTTTGATTTCATTTTATATGCTAGCCCAGAGGTTCCCAAAGCTTTTATACTATTACCTTTGGTACGCAAAAGTGATACCCTTAAATACAATACCCGCATACTTTCACTTTACTCTTTGTAACAAGAATTATACAAAATCTAAATGATTAATTGTTTCTATAATTCAGTGCCTAATTTACATCTTCTTCAAGGAACTTACTAGTGCATTTCGGTTTGATAATGTGTTCAGCCATACCATCAGTGCCGGACTAAGCCCTAGGCCATTTTGAGTTTGGGCCCTCCATTTTCCAAAAATATTGTAA
This sequence comes from Calephelis virginiensis, assembly GCA_002245475.1. Classification (NCBI taxonomy): domain Eukaryota; kingdom Metazoa; phylum Arthropoda; class Insecta; order Lepidoptera; family Riodinidae; genus Calephelis; species Calephelis virginiensis. Next base: position 176,889 of record NJDC01003021.1, read on the forward strand.
ACATTTTTGTTTATATAAACAAGCTCGGACTTGCACGCGCTGGTTTGGTATTTAAACGCGCAATATGAAATTTGAAAATTAACATTTTATTTTTAAAATAAACATAGCATTTAATTTAGAAATTTGAATTAAAAAAAGTAATTACAAATTAAAAATTTTATTTCGGAAAAAATTATGTCAAATTTTCTTGGGGCCCTTGATCGTCGGGGGCACCAGGCTAGCAAAGAAATTTTATCTTGACTAATTCCTTGAATAATATAAAATGAATTTACACACCAATCACTCAAATTGTGGAAACTCCATTAAAACTGCTCCACCATTTTTCTGTAAGCTAGAACGAACCTTCAAATTGTTGCGGGTTCAAAATCGTTTCTAAAAAAAATTCCTAGAATTCCATAATAAGTCAGTTTTGTTATATGAAATACTCTTATTTGATTTTTTTTAGTATAAAAAAGACTATCCACTAATACGCTTCAGAATTCCACTTTTGTTATTCGCCCTTAATGTTAAGAGATAACCACAGCATTGTTCAAAATCGTTTCTGTACTAATTCTAGTTCTTTCCTAAAATTTCATTATAAGTCAATTTTGATATATGAAATACCTTTTTCTGATTTTTTTCTAATATAAATAGACAAACCGATAGTACGCTTTAGAATTTACTTTAATGATTCGCCCCTGATGGTGGGAGATAACAAACAAGTCGAAATGAAAAACTCATAATTTTTAAAGTCGGTTAAAAAGAATGCAAATAAACAAGGAAATTCACCATTTATGTCATGTCTCGATGAAGTTATTTAGAAGGTTGTCTGATGGGGTTCTCTGAACAGATGTACGACGGAATTATTCAAGGGGCGTCAAGTGTTCTTAAAAACGTGAAAATGCATTGATGCTGTACATTAGTTGAAATACAGACACACTCATATTTTAACCCTAACGCAAAATGTCATAAGTTTGAGGAGATGCTTGTTTATTTTTGTATATACAAATTTAGAAGAACGAATTCTAGTGCTGAGTTATAAAAAATTCAAAAGGTAATTATTTCTAAATTTTTAAAGTGAAATTTTTATAAAATCGTCTCAAATGTTTTGATCTGTGTGTCGCATGTCGCGTGACGGTGACGACAGAGCAGACGAGGCCAATATAACGTCGTCTGTAGTTTATAGTTATAGATCTAGTTAGTGATCAAGTTTCACGTTTACCGTGGTTTCATAAAAGCACACAATCCTTTTTGTTCTGGTTAAAAGGGTCGAACAAGCAAGCGGCTTAGCCCATTTTAATTAAAATCAACATGACATAAATTACATTGGATAAATACATTGGAGACTGACATAGGCTTTGTCACTCATATGCTATCTTCTTCTGCTATCATAATGCTAGTAACGAAAACTGTCACACACACACCACACTTAAAATTTTATCTCTCTGTCTCTCTCTCTCTCTCTCTGAGTGTGTGTGTATGTTTCCTAATAGTGATTGAGATTGACATATACAATGAGTTACATACATATGCCGATAGACAGTCAAGAATGTAACAGTGTATTGTTAAATTGAGCGTGTGATATTAATCCTATTGTGAAAGTAAGTTTACAAGCTACAATATCTAACATAACAATTGCGAGAACTGACATCAGGAATAGGTAAGGGTATATTTCGTAATAGTATCTCGTAATCTATAAATATTTCATATACGATTCGCACTTTGTCTCGTTCCTATATTCAATTATAGTGTTATTGTTCGTAGTTCGTCTAACCTTACAGACAATCGACCGTAATTAGATCTTAATAACCGGGAGGTTTCGAGTCATACAAAAAACAACCATCCGTTTCCAAAGTTTTTTTTTATGATATTGGAAGGCAAACAAGCAAACGGATTTCCTGATGGTAAGACATTCACACCGCCTGGAGACACCAAAGGTTGTTATGGTGCGTTGTCAAACTGAGGCCGCAATGTTAGGCCTCGAGCAAACGCAAAAAAAAAGTAAGCGGCTATGTTACCCTCCAAACCGGAACACGTCAACGGCAAGCATTGACATTATGGCGGCAGGAATCGTTAGGTAGTACGAATTCGGGCAAGTCGCTGCAAAACTACCATCTAGAAGGATGTCACGGTGTTAGTGACGGTAATGGTCTATTATGCAAAAGAGCCCGGACCAACACGGGGGAAATTGATCTAAACATCTGTCAATAAGACATTCTAATTAATTTTATTAGAAGGCGATTGGGTTTTCTCGTCCTTATTCTAAATACATACTTTAATTATTTCCAATACAGATCTTTAGTCTTTGAACTTATACATTTACTAATCTCTGGTAATGTTACTAAAGTATTATTAAAATATAAAATAGTATTACTAAAGCTAAGGGGAAAAATTAAATTATTGAATGACCTATCTATCGTTATTAAATCTTAGGCTCAGATAATAACACCGACAAAACAGTAATTACCAAAACCGGTATAGTGAAACATAATCTAATATTCGTTAAAGTATTTGCCTTTGATTTTGCTCACAGCGAGGGCGGGCACAACCCCATTCCACCCCCTTTCACCCCGCCTTGCGTATTTTCGTATCTACCACCTTGTTTCTGCAGAACTCATTATTTTACCACATACTGCCATAACTGTGTGCAAAAGGTACACGAGGTTATGCCAACATTGCATATTAAAGTCTCATTGTCTCTTTTTTTTAGAAAAATAACCAAGGTAACTTTAAGAAGTTACATTTGCAAGAAAAAGAATGTGAAACATTTTTTATAATCTTTAAAAAATTACATACATATTATATTAGTTATTTTCTTTGTTTTTTTTTAATAATCTAAGATAGGTAGACCATTTTGTATAAGTAAATAAATATCTTGGATTAGTTATAGAAATTGATTTCCTTAGAATAAATTTGTATTGATTTTGTAAAAGCAAAAGCTGTCTATCTGTCTGTCTGTCGGGGCTAAAACACTGGACCAATTTTGATAACATTTTATATGCATATAGTTAGAGATTCGAGTGCAAACATAGTTGTTTTCTTTTCACAAATCATACACCAACGGACCACAGTTTTGACAGCCTCGATGGTCAAATGTTTCATGTAGACTCCACCGAATAACCGCGGGGTTAACGTTCAATTCTTGAAGGGGGTAACTATTTGTATGATGATATACATTTGGATGTCTGCATTATTTGGTCTTTGTTTTATTAAATTTATTCTGGTACCAATATATTTATTATATAGTATCGTTGTCTAACACACATAACACAAGCATAAATTGACTTTAGTTAGATTCAATTCGTATAATTTGTCCAGGGATATTTGTTTATATGGAGGATGAAAGTTTGTCAAATGTCGTAACTATTCTACACAGTCGAAGTCACTTCAAATAGCCAGTAAATTATAAAACATGTTAAAACAGCTATTCATAAATATAGAAATATAACTATAATTATGAGATTTTTTTAATTGAAAAGCGCTCAAGCAGAACTGACTATAGATACCTTTTATGATGCTGAACGTTGTCAGCCTGGGCCCTAGTTAGAGTTCACTGCGTGTCAAGTTGTATCTGTAAATTATTTGTATGAAAACTTTGAGCAGCGCCTCTATTGGTAACTAAGGGAAACACATTTTTAGATCAAGAGTGTCATAGATTTCGACACGTAACTTGCCGAACGTAATCATTACCAACTCATGGTAAAAGCTTTGGATCTAGGTTATTTCGAAAGACATTTGGTATACATCCAGTTCTAAAGTATACTTATATCTTTACGCTCGTATCCCCGAAGAGGTAAACAAAGGTATACCACACAATTTCGACTAATCGTGAATACCCAAGAAGGAAATACTTAAGCCCACAGTGTAATCCTATTAATATTATAAATGCGAAAGTTTGTAAGTATGGATGTATAGATGTTTGTTACTCTTTCACGCTCGAATGGCTGAACGGATTTGTCTGAAATTTGGAAGACAGATAGATTGTGACCTGGATTAACATATAGGCTATTTTTAATCCTGATCGCACACCGGGTTTCTGTGAAAACGCGGGCGAAGCCGCAGGTAGCAGCTAGTAAATAATAAAAGGTAAACCAATCGCCTAAAAAGCATTTGTATCCGTCCCGTACAACATTGACTTTTAAGAAATTGTATAATCTAAAAACACTTTTCGAGTTACTCGATTCGGGAATCGAACCCGGGCTTCATGAAGTTAATTTTAACATGAGAACAAAGAAGTGAATAGTGATATATTCGTCACAAATACCAGCTCTATTTGAAATAGAACCCGAGACTCACGGATGATCTGCAGTATTACTTTTCAGTTACTCCAAGCCACTATGCTTATGTTTAAGCCTAAATAACAAGGAAATATGTTTATAAAAACACAAAACGAAATATAACGTACAGATTTTTGTCAGTTAAGATTAAATGTATGAAAAAAAATATTAAGTGACTGTCTGTGTGCCCCCGATTTTGTCAGTGTAAAATAGAAACGATTTTCATACAAATTTTCGCCCCTTATTATAGTCCTTTGGTTGTTAATTTTTAAATTATACAGTTTCCCATATTTTAATTCGTATCTTTAACTATATGCCTTCGAAATTTTATGAAAATCAGTCCAGCGGTTTAGCCACGAAAAAGTTACAGCTAAATTTTCACATTCATAATATTAGTATGGATTTATTCTACAAAGTAACGTGACCTAACTTTTATTTTTATACGTTTTATGAGTTTGCCTGATTCCACACGAATAGGTAAGGTTTTATACTTTTTTGGGTTAATCCATCAGGTAGCTTTTAAAGATTTTTTTGACATAGTAAAATTGTATTTTTTTAAAGCATCATTTAAGAATTAAGGGCACTTAATAGTGTTTATTAGAGTTTGCAAGAAATTAGTTTTGCTTTTGGATATTTGAATTTTGTTTGCTTGATTTATGATGTACATTTTAATATTTGAATTTTATTTGCTTGATTTATAATTTACATTTTGACCATTTTGGTAAGGTTTATGATCAAGTTCTTCGAAAGGGTTTAACTTATTTTATGTGTATTTAGTTTAAATAACTCCTTTACTTTTCGTTCCGTCAAATTATGGATTTCACTCCCTCTTGAG
>NJDC01003021.1:191412-205154 GCA_002245475.1 Calephelis virginiensis
GACAATAAACACTTGTGACAAATATTGGTGCGTTGTCATCGCCGATAATTCAGATATTTTGTTTCGAGTAGCAGTAAATAAATGATGAGTGACAAATAGTTACTAAGCAGCCACGTATTGCTATCTTTGAAATGTTTTATTACTTATTGATATCTTTCTAGCGTTTTTTCTAGACTAGGTAGCTGAAATAAAATTGATCTAACTAGCTATCCTATTAATATCATAAATGCGAAAGTTTGTAAGTATGTATGCATGGATGTTTGTTACTCTTTCACGCTCGAATGGCTGAACGGATTTGTCTGAAATTTGGAAGACAGCTAGATTGTGACCTGGATTAACATATAGGCTATTTTAAATCCCGATCGCACACCGGGTTTCTGTGAAAACGCGGGCGAAGCCGCAGGTAGCAGCTAGTATTATTATAGTTCAAATAAACGCTAATCACCTATTTAAAACATAATAATATAATGTACACAAGACCCGATCCTTATTCAAATTCAAAATAGCTTTTATTACGTAGATCTATACAAAGATTCTTGTAACGCGTCTATATAATTCTAAAAACTACCACCGGATCGGAATTGTATTATATGTTCATTATTATATAGTCAAAAAATATTATTAATGTTAGATTTGGTGACGATTATACTACTTAAATTTTAACATTCCCATTGTTTTGAAGAAAAAAAGGTAAAGGACGAGTGGTAGCTTAGATAGTGATTTTTTTGATTATTTTAACAGCGCTAGTTTAAATCTATGTAGTTCCGAGTCGTTGAACTCAAACACAAAGATGAATTTGAAATGAAGCTTAAAAACGTTAAATATTCAAAAGTTTGTAAAAATATGTGTAAGTTTGTTATTAGACAATGAATGTATGACAGACGTGTGCGAAAATAAAATGCATAGTTGCAAGTGTGAAAAAGTTTTACAGGTTAAAATTGAAACAATATAGAAGTACGAATTTTGTGACTGTTGAAATAAATAGAATAGTAGTGCCCAAATTTTGAAGTGCATATAATCAAATTTTAAGACCAAAATATGACCTGCTAGAAATGTTTTTAGTTGCTATATAATAAATTGTGTTTTCATAATAGCTCACGTTCTCAGTTTAAAGTAAGTTGTTTGGCTTTCATAAATTCGTGGTATTTGTTTTGTGAGAAATAAATTTCGACACGTGTAAGATGATTTCAATATTTCTTAAAAAGAATTACAGCGCCACATATTTCTTATAATTTTCCTTTTAGAACGTTTAATGCTTTTTACAAGGTAACATACCTGTACGTCAATAAGTTTAATAAAAATATAATTGTTGTTCGGGGATATTAAGGTCAATAAACCCAAAATTAAAATACGATATTAAACATTCCATATTTGGGTTATACTTAACGAGGTTCGCTCATAATTAATATCTCTTTGCAAGAAGAAATGTATGCATTTGACAAGCATTTTTAATTTTCTTTAAAGTGGATACATTTTAAGACTTGATTTTCATCAATAAATATCAAACTGACCGTTTACTAGCAAAATATTACATTATAAGTAATGACAAACATGTATTAAATTAACCTTTGTGGCTAGAGAATATTTTTGAATAGAGTGTATATCATAAGCAAAAGTGATGGTGGTTAATGGCTGTGGCTGATGGCAGCTTAATAATTTGAACACACACGTCGTGATGTCGTTATCAAAATAAAAATAAACTGGTAATCAGTGTATAAAAGGTAGAAAAACTAATAAAAAAATAATGACAGCAAATCATAATAATATAAAAAGTAATATAGTAGAAAAAACATTTAATAAAATAAAGGCAATGGTGAATAGTGTTTATAGAAACTCACTCGCCGGTATGCTTTTCGAATTTTGAGAATATAAATAAATGTAACGAAAACGAGATAGTCCACTAACTCATTTTCCCTATAAGATACTGTTAATTTAGATTTGTTTGTATTATAAGGACAGGGATAGATTTTATATGTACATATGACAGCAACGAAAAATATTGACACTTTAATCTGTGTAGCAACATGCAAGACATGTAGATTAATAGGAAGTATAATCATGAAACCAATAAATTAACTGAACAAATATTACTTATTATTATTTTTAATATTATAGTTCCTGTTTGTTTTTTATATTAATGCTATAAATCATCGGTGTGACATATATAATCAAGTGTAGAACCGGTTTAATGTTTAAACACTCAAATATTATTGTTTATTTATCTACATAATTAATAGCGACCTATTTTTGTTCAACACAGTACAGTATACGTACTTAAAGAACTGATTATTATTATTAATTATTTTTATTAAATATCTTAACCAAATCTTAACCAAACGAATCACCATTTTTTTTTAAATATCCATCTATTTATAACTTTGAAACGAAAATGTTATTTGTGTATGTCTAAGAGTTATTTTGTTTTGGTCTACTACAACTGGCATGTATTAGAAACGAAAAGTTAAATGTAATACACGTTCTAGGTTTTGAATTAATGTGATTTTTGATAACATTATGGAATTGTTAAATAGTTAATAGCATGATAAGACTGGATATGTTTCGAATTAACGTTTATTATTATCAAATAATAGAATAATAATGGATGGTTGATGTGTAAATGATTATTTGTATAAAATGTTGATATATTGTTGGTTTAGATTTTTCCTTGAGTTTATTTACCTACTATGAATCTTGTTCATAAAAAATCATGAAATTGAACTTTGACTTTGTTGTAAATTGCATTTTAAAATGATTGAACTTAAAACATTACAATAGTTAACCAACTGTTTTAACTTTATAAATGTAAAAAATACATTCCAAATTTGCAATTAAATGAAACATTATCGTCAGCAAATTAATAATTGTAAGTTAATATAATTTGGCTAACTATTGTTAATGCGTATATTTAGGTTTTAAATTTTTCATAATCCAGATCTTTTAAAGTAGGTACAATAATGAAAATTTTAATACAAAGTTATTGAATCCAAACTAAAGATAAAATAATATTAATATAGCTTATTATTATAGTCTAGACTCTAGACCAACAATATATAATAATAATTAACATTATTTTAATTTAATAACATCTTAGTTACTACAATTTTGTATTTAGCAAAATTGCTGAGTATCATTAAAATAATGAATTTAATGTTATAATGAGAAAACGAGTCTACATTGTGATTTATTATAATGTCCGTTTAATTAAAATAAGTGTATATTTATATGTTTGATGTGAAAAATTTTTAGATTGGAAATTGCTTCAAATGCTACTTAAAATTACAAGGGATATATAACAAGGCATTTTTGTCTCAATCTGTAAGGTTTTGGAAAATAAGACTTTATATTTATATGGAAATTGAGTCCTGTGATTCAGTTATAACTCAGTTATGGGACTCGATTATTTACCTTGTGTTTTGTAGGTTCATGAAGTTCACTTGAAATGTAAAGCATTTTTTTTTGAATCATTACTTTTGCAACATGTTTATCAAAACAAAAAAAGTCCTGTAATAATAACAAACTCATGTTCACTATTGCATTTATTCAAATGTGATTATTTTTTGTTATAAAAATGTGATTTGTGTGTTAGAAACTGAAGACAGATCATTACAGAACGTAATTAGTAAATGTCAAGACGTATACATGTCTTTTTTTATAGGTAATAGGTATAAAAAAAGCCACAAATGATTATCAATGAATAAGATAGATGGCATTAATCATAATTATTTTTACTTCGATCTGTGTACAGTACGGTCCGTACTCCTTCATTTTATCCAAGCTGAATGCAACGCGAAGACTTCAAACACTGGTAGGAACTTTGGGGCAAATAGGAAGTTATGACCGTTTTGGGCCTTAGCATTTTTCTTTCTGTCTGATACAAACGATGATAAAAATTCAATTGCAGCCTCATAGTTCTAACCTAAGTTGAAAGTATACGCTAAGAACTTTAAAACTTTTTTAATTTTCTATTAAACTAAAGCCGTCTTATAAATAAACTAGGACTTACGTGGGAGTAAAATTAAGTTGATATTATAGTCTGTATTACATTGTATTAAGGACTGTAATACTAGGTTGAACCTTGGAGTACTAGACTCCGTATTTATTAATAAGACGCAAGAGGTTTTATTAGATGATTTAGGCTCTAGCCTACAGAATGATTAGATCTGGCCGTATTGAAAAAAATAAAAGCATTAATAAAATAATATAAATATACACTTATTTATTATTGGATGTTATTATGAATTGCTTGTAGTTAATAAAATCTTTTAATTTAAGGATAATAAGGGATTAGAGAAGGGTTGTATAGTAAAAATATTTTGTACCCAAAAGAACTGATAATTTATATGTATAATTGAATTTTGAATTATTGTATAAATATATAATAATGACTTTGTATGGTTTTGTAATAATAAAAATAATTAGATACATTTCTTTTTTTATTTATGTTTCCACCTTAAAAATTTAACCTCTAATTGCTTATCTACCAAGCAGTTATTGTTACTACTACCGTGACTTACCAAGACTTAGTAGTAGCACTGATAGATTTTGTACCCGGATCGAAAATTTTACAGGTAACTAGCGGCTTCGCACGGTAAGGAAATATACATATAAACCTTCCTCTTCAATCACTTTATCTAATAAAAAAACCGCATCAAAATCTGTTGCGTAGTTTTAAAGATTTAAGCATACAAAGGGACAGAGGAAGCGACTTCGTTTTATACTATGTAGTGATAATAATTGTAGTGCCATATTTTGGTTTTGTAACATATGCAACCAATGAGATGTGCAAATAACTAGGAGCCCCTCCAATCTTCTTGAGGGTTTACAAACTTCTGAATTCAAATTCAAAGCAAAATAGGGTTATAAATAGAGTTGTTTTGATGTAGTAAATTTAGTACAGGCCTATTTCACCGTTCAAAAATTGGATTTAAATTACAAATTTAAATGTAACATAAACAATTAATGTCTAAAAATTATAGCGAAATTATTAAATAATAGAAATGATCCTTTTACATATTACAAATTACATGTCAAATACTTATTTTCTATTCTATAATGTTACCTATTTATAACTCAAGAGCGGCTAAACCAAACTGGCTGAAAATAGATGAAAGAGGTAGCTCAGAACCAGGAGACAGACATAGGACATAATCCCGTTCGACTTCGAGGAAACTAGGCTAACACATTATATTTTTTCCCAAATTAATGAGACGGGTGAAACGAAGTTCGCCGGAACAGCTTGTTATTTGTAGGCACATGTAAATTTTCCTCTTGAATCACTCGATCTATTAAAAAAATCGCATCAAAATTCGTTTTGTAGTTTTACATAGGTATAGATAGCGGTAAGCGAATTTCTTATATACTACATCGTGTTGTATGCAATATCTTGGTCTCAGGAGGGCCACGCACCAAATTAAAAGGCGTCTACTAGGTATACATTATTTCTGAATTTAAGGCCCCATACTTAGTCAGCCAGAAGAGCCAATCAGCGCACTCCCCCGTTCCATGATTACTATGAAATATTGCGCTCTCAAGTAATGTCTTAAGCGCCAAATCACTATTATTGACACTATAAAAGTAATTTGAAAAAAAAATAGAAAAACTGAAACAGCTATCTTTTCGGTGTAATACTTATCTATGTTTATGTTAAATCTGGTGTCGATATTTTCATAATTGAAGTAGACAGTTGGGTTTTGCTTTAAAAAAAGGGTTAACTTTTTGATTTTTTTTCTATAGAGCAAAGTGAAATGAATCGTGTTTTGGAAACACTAGTCTTATAAAGCATATTAATGTTAATCTTGTGTATTTTTGTCGCCAAGATCCATAATTGCTTTGTATGAAAAAAACAGTATATTGCTGACGTATTTTAGCATACATGGCCCCTTAATATTTCCCCTGTGTTGGTCCGGGTCCCCTAAGGAGAACAGACCAGCTGTCTCCCTGCCATGCAGCTCATAAGGGGCGAGCATAGGTAAAATAGTTAGCCGACTTGCACAGTAGGCCTAACAACCCCGCCACAGGGTAGCGGCACACATATAACATCTATGGTGTCTATAGGCCACGATTGTTATTTACCACCATTATCATCATCACCGTACTTTCTAACTGAGTTTGATTAGTCGAAGACCTCTCGAAAAAAATGTGCTTGATAAATTGTCCCTTGTTTTTTTTAGTCATAACTTTGTAGTTTAAACGTTACTGGCATAATAACAGTTAGAATAAATTGTCCAAATAACTTGAAAACTGAATGTAAAGAACGTGCAAGATATGTATATGTAAGATGTACGTACATATCTCCACGCTAAGTCTCCCGGCAGGTCGGCAGGGAGTATGGAGCGCCAGGTGAACGAAGTTTGCGGGATATCTTCTTTATGGTCAATCGATTTGATGTTACTAATTAATATTAAAAAGAACATCAGTTTGCTTTTATTTTTTGTATAGAGATAAAACTATTGGTTCACAATGTTTTCATATAGCAACTCTAGTTCATAAATGTTTTGCACTTAAAAATGTTAACGCTATTTTTAGTACTATTATCATTCAGTAGTTTACATCAGGTACTTATTCTGCAAACAATAATAAAAGACAGTTATTATTTTTATTATTGATAAGGAATCATAGCAAAATTTAAATGTTTTTTTTTGGCATTATCCTAAAATAGGTAATATAATTAATAAGTAAAACAAGTCATCTTCATATTACAAATTGCATTCATTCATACAGTTCCAGAAGCACCTAATAGGTATATCCACGATCTCTAAGAAGGTGTGGGTTACATTATGGGAAGTGGGAACCTCCAAGATGTCTACAGCTGATAGTCAGTCCCTATAAATTACTTCATTTCTATACTTATATGTTTTAAAATTTTAAATAAGCTATTTTAAGTGGAGGTGAATATCTAGCTGAAGGTCATCGAAGCGATTGCCGAAGCCGAAGATTTAGAATTTGTACCAGTGCGAGCGTGAGGTAAGGACACCTTATTACTTTTTTCGATCATATTGTGAGTTTGTGAATTTGCTATATAATTTAAAACAGGCGTTATAGTACTTGAAAAAAATATGATATGTTATTTTTAACAATAACAACTCTATACTCATGTTATGCTTAAATAAGTAAGTGTGTATGTTTGTCACTCTTTAAAATAACAAAAAAACGATCTGATGTATATTTTTTTTCCGTGTAAAGATAGGCAGTAGGCTAGGTTCAGTGGCAGTAGGCTAAGTTTAGCTAAGATAGGCAGCAGTGGAGTTACATAAATTGATATTTGTCACGATATCTAAACGATGTCACGTTGTAGAGCAGAACTACTGAATCAAGAGAAAATAACGAATAGGTATCGATTCAGTTTTCACTAGTTGTTAGTTGGGGTCCAACTCAAATCTCTAAACATAAATGTTGGTTATGTTAGGTAAAATTAAAAATGAGGGCAAAGCGGATGCCGAGACTTGATTACAAGTGTCCATTACACATGTCCTGATCCAACGTCAGCATAGGTAAAAGATGTAGTTACTGCATTTTATTGTAGGTTGCATTAAATAAAATTTGATTGAACAAAATGTTAAAAGCTTTCCAGTGTCTAGACACATTTTTAACAGCTAGATTTTTGTGTATCAATCTGTCTATAACTATATGAAAATGAATCCCCGTTTCGATTGGTCAACGCATTACGCTTGAACAGATGGACCAATTGTGCTAATTCTTTTTTTTGTGGTGGTTATTACCAGGAGAACGTTCTTATATTCTTTGGTTCTTATAAAGAGAAAGGCCTGGAAAATGAAAAAACAATCCTTTAATCTGTACAAATTTTTAAAAGCTGTTAATGTTTAGCGCCACGAAGTTCGCCAGGTCGGCTAGTAGGTATAATATAATGTGAAATGAGAACTTGCCCCAACTACCATTATATCGTCCTCGCAAACAATCAAGTTATTAACTTATTACCGGTTATTCAGACATTTGTATCTTCAGTAACCAATAACCAGTTAACCAAAACACACGTTGTTCTTTATAAAGATTTTTATGATAATTTTCCTGTTTGTTTTTGTGTTCAATACTACCTTCACTTATGTTGTCAACATTAAGGTTGGTTTTAATTAAGATCTGCATACCTATACCGCAAAATAAAAGTTTTCTGTTTTCTTATTTTGCTATCAAAATCTCAATACTTATATTAGATTAGAAATTGTAACCTAAACACTCGGGGACAGCACAGTCTGCACCTTTAACATCTTATCTCTAACGGCCAATATTAATAATCAATCCTAATCCAAAACTTGCGTCCAAGATTGATATTTTGATCCATTTTTATGTTATCGCTTGCCAATTACATATCTGTGGACAGGATAAATATGGCAATTAGGTATGGGATAGGCCGCCGGATAGGCAGCTATCGAGATTGCTTGAAATCCATTAGATTGAGATACATTATTAACATTGGCCGTTAAAGAGTCCTGCCTTGTGCTTGTGCTTCCCGTATAAACTAGTATTTTTTAATAGATTGTGAGAAATGAATAACTTGTTGTAAAGGTCAAAGTTTCGATATGAGGAAAATATTTTAAGGAAAATGCATAATATCTGTTTCGTATCTGATTACAATGTTTTTGTGACAAAAGAATTTTGGACATTTCTTATCTATTCAAATGCCTGCAACTAAGTCTGGTGCGACAGGCATTTAGTAAAGCAAGTTCTATTTTCTACTAGCTGACCCGGCAGATTTTGTTCTGCTGCTTTTTTAATGTGATTTTAGTAAAAAAGTTGGGGTGAGTCACCCTTATCACTAAGGGATACGAAAAGTAGATTTTGATAGATTCTCAGACCTATTGAATGTGCTCACAAAATTTCACGAGAATCGGTCCAGCAGGTTTGGAGGAGTACAGTAACTAACATTGTGACAAGGGAATTTCATATTATATAAGATGATAGATTTTGAAGACACCTTTGTGATCTTAATAGCTAACCGTAAAAGTAGAATTATATTTTTAAAAAACTGACTCAAGTAATTTATCGCATATTGATAAGTATTTTTTCATGCAATTTACTTTATGCACTTATGAGTCATGATAGTATTACATGATAAATTCATGACGCCCCTTTAATATAGATAAAAATGAGAAAGGTGTCATAGGAGAATCATACTTATAATGACAGGGTTCCAGATAGCTTAAATTTGTTATACGTGCTTGACTCTATAAAAGTCGTGATTAAGCTCTTAAGACTTACATAAACAAATTTAAGATAATAATAATAAACACGTTTGTTGTTGCAGATCACCATATTTTAACTGACAATGTTTTTGAGGTATGCATTCTTTAAATTAAAATACAAATTAGAAGTAGAATCACGTATTTAGTTTGATCTTGTCAAAAGTTGACGTACATGTACACATTGTGTGTATGTTAGAATCGTGGAGTTAAAGATTGGAGGTTATACTCCTAACAAAGGATGTCATTTTCAGGTATCACTGACTCTCTAATGTATAGGCCTCTCTCTCATTTTAAATGACTTCAGGACTCTCTGAAAGAGAGCCCGGTGCCTTAGAGAAAGTTAGCAACATTTGGAAATTACATCCGTTCTTTATTAGGAGTGTAACCAGCAGTACTATTTTTATAGTAATGGAAGGCAATATAATATATGTAATAATTGTCTGGATTGGTGTTGAAACTTTTGATTTTCCTGCTGTCATATTGTATTATTAGCGTGCTTCAGTTTGGAGAGTAGAATAGCCGGTAAACTTATTTACGCAGAGGGCCTAATGTTCTCAATGCTGTAGTCAGCATATATTTAATAGCTTCTTAAAATCCGTTTTCTTGTTTCATCTTATTTTGGTAAGAGCGAAACCACCTGATATAAGTATTTCTTAAATACTTAGTAGGTTGGTCTCAACAACTGTATCAAATAATGTTACTATTTTTTTAAGAAATAAACAACTTTTTTCTCCAAAAATATTAGCTAACAAATGGAAATAAATCAACCAATTAATCACTCTTCGCTGACTGCCACCCTTTTTGTATATTAGGCTGACCAAACTGATATACAGCTCTTACATTTACGCTAACACATGTTAAATGGTATAGTTTGACTCTATGTTAAGGATTAATACGTGCTGGTATTTATTTTAATCAAATTATTTCAGATATATTGGGATATTCATTTTGCTGCCTTACACAAATGGTCAAAAATCTGAAAAATTGACAAACATTTTCTCGGAGCACGAATGTAAGTTTTAATCATTAAACAAAGCTATGACGACGATGTATATGCGTCTGAAAATTGAAAACATTAACAGCAACAATTATCTAACCTATTGAGAATAAAATTTTTGTCTATCTGTATATTCTGACCAATTTCTAAACGAATGTACTGATTTTGACTATAATTAGACATCATGATGGTATAAAGTATAAACCTAATTAAAAAATGGCTCATTTCATACAAGGAGGTTTCGCGAAAAAAACTTCCCTGGTTAACGCTTAGTTTTCAATAAAATAAAAGGGTTAGTTGGTATTGATAAATATTTTCCCCCCGTGTTAGTGCGGGCTCCTTTGTAGAATAGACCATCTGCCTTCCTGTTAAGCAGTTCGTAATAGGCGAGCACAGGATTACTGTCACAAGCACCCTGACATCTTATTAGGTGGTAGAGTTTCGCACCAACTCGCCCGGATTGGTACGTATAATGTCAGTGCTTTCCGATGACGTGTTCCGGTCCGGAGGGTGAGGTAGCTGGTAAATTTACATTTGCTCAAGGCCTAACATCCCGGCCTCGGGTTGGCAAAACACTATTACCATCTTTGGGGTCTCTTGGTGGCGTGAATTTCTTACCATCCGGAAATCCGTCTGCTTGTTTGCCTTCCAATACTATAAAAAAATGTCTTAACAACATTATGTTATTTATATTGTATAGTGGGTAACCAAACTTTGGACTCAATAAGATGCAGCGACATACAAGGTGTCTTGCAAGACTGCTACGACTGTTACACATGCGACGAGCTGACGGTGGATATGCATAGATCACGAGGGGACGTCATACGGTCTATCAAGTAAGTGGTGTGGTGGTTGTTTCTAATACAACCTTTACGATAGTGGTTGGATGCCAAGGTGGGGTATAACTTTTCTAGTAAAGTAATTAAGTTTCTTGACGCACATATCCCCGAAGAAATAGGCAGGGCACCCACGACTAGCCGAAGACACTAAGTCCCACAATGAGATAGGTGGGAAGCCTACCTGGGCACATATCCAATCCCAAGCAATTTTTTTTTATTAGAAAATTGGAAAAACTTAATTTTCTTTCTGTTTCTCGACCCTTTTGGTTAGACATCTTTCTGTTCGAACCCGGGTCCTCATGCAGTCAAGTTAAACAACTGAACCTCTAGACCATAGAGCCGACTTTCCGTGTAGTTTTTCTTAATTTTGGTACGACAGTTAGTATTTTAAATTAGGTAAGTTTGATTAATTGGCACTACATTATAGTCCGCTTTTGCAAAAGCGGACTTAAGGTATCAAAGTCAACCCATAAGTCGTCATAATCAGTTACGTCAGAGTCTAAAGTAAAACGGTAACCTCGTAACCTAACCTTATCGAGTGAGATTCAGTGGTAGCAAGAAAACACACGAACACTTATCCACCATAACTAATTAATAAAACTACACAAAATGCCATCAACATTACTTAATAAAACAACAACAATTGAGCAAACGAGAACAAAAGACACAAAAAATGGCAAAAAATGTTATAAGTTAGTTGTTATTTTGTCTCGTATATATGTACATTCATATGCGTGTAAAGTGGTTTATATTTATATGCATATACAGAGCGGTTATTTTAATATTACAAACAGACGCTCTAATTTTATGCATTTGTATATGTATTATGTGTATAATGTAGACAGCATTTTTTTAAGACTTAGATATTCTTTTTTCCGTTAATTTTATGTTACAGATTGATCGATGACCGCTGTGAAACAACTGAAGTATGTTGTATTTCGCAAGGATCGCTAAGTTATAGGTAAGTTTTTATATTTATCAGAAAGTGGAACTTTTTTTTTGGAATTAATTGGTTTAAATCTCTGAGATGGGTGCCACATATCTTTGTTGGTCCATGTTGTCTTGCCTTTTTCGGCTAAAATCGATACTTATTATTTATTATCGATGGGGTTTAGTCCTATTAATATTATAAATGCGAAAGTTTGTATGGATGTTTGTTACTCTTTCACGCTCGAATGGCTGAACGGATTTGTCTGAAATTTGGAAGACAGATAGATTGTGACCTGGATTAACATATAGGCTATTTAAAACCCGATCGCACACCGGGTTTCTGTGAAAACGCGGGCGAAGCCGCAGGTAGCAGCTTGTTTGAAATATGAGGAACATTTATTTTTTTAATTTCTTCTGAATTTCAATACCACGAAAAAAACCTATAAAAACTTTACGCCCAAGGTGTACCCTTTTAAATTGTGAAAACCCTCTAGATTTTGGGGTTGGAGATATTAGCCAAACTGATTTTGGTGGCTTATTCAGTCCAAAGCAAAAATACTACTTAGTTTGTAAACATCTAAACGTCACCGCGTTTGTGGAATTCCTTTCTGGACAATCAATTCTATTCTCAATTTATAAATAACACTATTATTTCAGTTGTAATCGCTCTGATAAAAGGTAATAAAATAAAATCAGGAAAATACAAGTGCTATAAGTTGTAGACAAAAACGCCTACTAAAAAGTTGGGAATTCGAAGATTAAGGATTGCTATAGGACTAGTTAACTACTATAATCTATTCCAAACGTAGGATTGAATATGCATGTAGTATTGTCATATTTGTGTTGAACAACTTTTAAAATTAATAAAAACACTGAAGGTATTTAGCTAACTATAAATACAGACTTTATTCAAATAACTGTAATAATTTTGCAGAAATAGAATGAATTGCGGTGTTAACAATCCGGGAGGTTATCCGAGAAGTTTGAGAACATCTGCCCGGTCCGTGCTTCAAGGAGAATATCCGTGGATGGCTTGGGTTTACAGGTAAGGTAAAACAAAGGAGGGATTTTCAGATACTAGATTTTGAAGTGACATCTTATTTTTTTCTTCCGCTAAAACTAGTGTTAGTCAATGACCTGCTTCGATTAGAAGTCGCTTGTCTGCATGCCTTTGCTATAAAAAAAACTTCCGAATGAGGTGTCAGATGAACCCTTATTGCTGCAAATGTTCACGGTGTCTACAAGTCATGAAGCTATACGACTAAAGGAGGTTACACTCCTAACCAAGAGCTGGGGTTACTCTTGAACTTCGATTCATGCAATATTGGAAATTGGAATCGCGTATGTCATTTTAGGTACTCTTTGACACAATACTGGCGAATTATTAATGTTTAGGTAGTTATTAGTAAACACTACATTCTTTTATCGGATTCGTTGAATTTATTTGTAACTAAATGTTAATAATTCACTTGTACTGTGTACCTACCTAAAATTAATACGATTCCCATTTCAAATTCGCATGTCAATCGAAATATTATCTCTAATGTATTCTAATGTATTGTACCTCTCTTTCGTTTTGACTTTGTTATTTTATTTGACATCACAAGAGTTTTGGCGCCATCGAGAGAAAAGATGGTCGAAGAGTTTTGGCGCCATCGAGAGAAAAGAAAGTCGAAGTTTTTTCATAATTATTGAATTTCGTGTTAATATTGAGTGAAATTAGTCAATTTTGGTGGCATTTTGTACAATTTTGTTCAGTAAAAATGCACAAATGAAATA
>NJDC01003026.1:16029-32281 GCA_002245475.1 Calephelis virginiensis
ACAGCAAAGCGACAGCAAAGCGACAGCAAAGCGACAGCAAAGCGACAGCAACGCGACAGCAAAGCGATAGCAAAGCGATAGCGATGCGACAGCAAAGCGATAGCGATGCGACAGCGATGCATTTATAAGAGTAACAGTCTTTGCGTGAAGGGATGTATCTATGAATGTAAATCCATTAATAATAGATATTAATGTTAATAGTTAGATGCGATAGCGATGCGACAGCGATGCGACAGCGATGCGACAGCGATGAGATAGCGATGCGACAGCGACGCGTAAGCGATGCGACAGCGACGCGACAGCAAAGCGACAGCAAAGCGACAGCAAAGCGATAGCAAAGCGATAGCAAAGCGATAGCAAAACGATAGCAAAGCGATAGCAAAGCGATAGCAAAGCGATAGCAAAGCGATAGCAAAGCGATAGCAAAGCGATAGCAAAGCGATAGCAAAGCGATAGCGATGCGACAGCGATGCATTTATAAGAGTAAGAGTCTTTGCGTGAAGAGATGTATCTATGAATGTAAATCCATTAATAATAGATATTAATGTTAATAGTTAGATGCGATAGCGATGCGACAGCGATGCGACAGCGATGCGACAGCGATGCGACAGCAATACGATAGCAAAGCGATAGCAAAGCGATAGCAAAGCGATAGCAAAGCGATAGCAAAGCGATAGCAAAGCGATAGCAAAGCGATAGCAAAGCGATAGCAAAGCGATAGCAAAGCAATAGCGATGCGACAGCGATGCGAATAAGTGAGGAATCAAATTGTAGGCACAGCCTAATTCGAGTTAATAACAGCAGCGTCCATGACTGAATAATTCAATCAGAATATACTGATGGCAAGAACCAACTAAACTACCCATCCTAAGGTGTAATTAGGTATTTCGGTACAATTGTTAACGATACAAATGAATACTTGGAAAATAATGCACATCAAAATAATCTTTTCTCTTCTATAAAATGTGCTGTAATATCTAAGTATTAATTTAAATTTATTCCTAAGAAGAATGGAGAACAATTCGACCTTTCCCTATTTTTTTCCTATTTGATAAGGTTCTAAATGATAAATTGTTGCATCGAAGTGAGGCATAACATGCCTTGCTTTCTTGTCTTTAGAAATTCCCATTGCATAAAAAAAGTAACTGTTATGTATTGTCAGCTTTTACCCGTAATGGCGAAAATATTTGTTCCCCAGATGGCAGTCTGTACGTAGTACTCTAATTGGTCTGTGGTGTGATCTAATCATTGACCTCTAAGTATATGGACATGATATACTTACGAAAAAAGCCTGCCGTCGGCTACTAAATATGGCTGCCGTTTTGAAATTATAAGGTTGTCCAGAAAAAGTAGAGTACCGACATCGATACATGATCTATTAGTGACGATTGATAGTTAGGTTAAGTTAGGTTATAGATAAGAATTATTATTTACCTACCGAAAGAAATCGCAACTATCACCTTACTTACTTTGTGCTACTCAATTGGCTTATACCTAATGAGGGAAATGTAATTAAACGAAATAAAGAATAATTGTTTACTTTCGCGAGCACGTTTTTTTTACATTGTGGCGTGCAAATATGTTTATTCTTTATATAAGTTAAATCTTTATATTTACTACAAGATTCATTATCATTGCAAAAAAATATCAGATTACATTCAAACCACTTTCTTTACTTTTAAGTGAGCACTTGAAAGGAAGCTTATTAAGCTAGACTGTAATTGATATTTTCAGGGGCAATGGTGTACATTCTTATCTTGACAATTTTTTTTTTGGGAACGTAAAATAAAATATCGACAATTGTACTACTAGATCACTATAAAAATTAACACTAAATGTGAATTCTTGGCAAACATGATAACTGTCATGACGTCACTTTAAATCGATGCTAAAATGAGCATAGACAAAATGTCGTTATCTCTTTCGGCGTACATAGTATCAACATTTGTTAAAAGAGACAAAGAGATGTTGTTAAGTTATATGTCGATTCCAATGGTATTTATACAACTAAATTTGATATAGAACATTGTTGCACCTCTTTACATATTCCTATTTCTATGGATCTATTTTTTTTTCACCTCGTTTGGTGACGTCATTTGTCATTCATTTATATTTTTTATGATGATCAAAGATCGGTTAGATAACGATAATGACGGTAACAAAGATGCTATTGCTATATGCGCGCTAGCGATGTTAAACCATCGATAGTTTTACTATCGATGGTTTTCATCTGAATGAGACGGCTCTATCGATAGGACTATCGATAAGACTATCGATAATATCGATATTTTCGATAGTATCGATACTACCGATAGCTCAAAACCTGGCAATACTATCGCTAGTAAGAAATACTATCGATATAGTATCGATATAGTATCGATAGTATTTCTTACTAACGATAGAAATGATAGTAGTAGTTAGTCAGGAACAGTAAACTATCGATACTATCGATAACATCGATTGTTTTAGACTATCGATAGTCTGCCAACTTGCAATAGATTTGGCTATGGTTTGTAAATGATGATAACTAATAAATAATTATGATAAGCGAGAATCATTACAAACCGAGATTTATATTTAAATTCCATCGAGTTGTACCAGTGCTAATGTTTAAAAATAATAAGAAAGAAATGTTTTAAAATGTCAGATAAAGTTACGTATACATAACTGCATTTACCATTACATCATTGAATCCTAGCAATTAAGAGAGAAAATTTAAGATAATAATAATGGAACTTAAATATATAAGAAAACTAGATGAAACTAAGTCACAAATTAAATATATGCTAGTAAATTTGTAGGTAATTAATGTTGGTAATAAATAATTTCAAAGTTATGATGACTAATCAAAGAAGACAGTTTTAAACTATTTAGAGGCATATCCCACTTTGAAGGACCATTGACTAGTGTAGAATAATATTGTTAATAATATTATTGTAGATTGGTAAACTATCGATAGTCTAAAACAATCGATAGTATCGATTCTATCAATAGTTTGTTGTTTACGAGCAGCAACACTTTCGATAGTATTTCTAACTAGCGATAGTATTATCAGGTTTTGAGCTAGTATCGATAGGCTATCGACACTATAGCTATGACGTCAACTATCGATAGAATATCGATAGTCGACTATCGATCGGCAACGCTAATGCGCGCTCAATTTGCGGCAAATGAGGGCGCGGGTGAGGGGTAGCGTCACGGGAGACAATCATAAACAAAAAATAATAGACCGTTTGGTCCATGGATGCAGCTATTTTGAATGAGAGTTCTTCCGCCCACCTCCCCCCTAAAATTGGTTGTCGTTGTCAAATATCGTCTGTCAAATTTCTGGGGCCGGTTAAGACCTATAAGCCATACTGCCACGTCTAACGTTTAAGTAAGTTCTTTATTACAGTCTTATGTCGTAAACCCCTTACTGCATGGAATTAGATATAAATTTGAAAAAAAAATATTATGTTACTTATAGCATTTAGAAGGTATAAAAATCCAAAAAAAAATATGTATTGAATATTTTCGGATTTATTGACAAAAAACAAAGTAATTCATATATGATACTTCATGCACATATCATATGTGATATATGGGAAAAAATGCTATCTAATATGATACCACATACATTAAGGGTTAAGCAGACAGTAAAAAGTTGAACGAAATTAATACGATTATTTATTAATTTTATTATGGCTTTATTATGTAGTAGGTGTGTACGAGTATAACGTATGTATTGAAATAGATTTTTTTTGACATGGACAAGGCATTTTTCTGAAATGCTTTCAACTGGTTATTCCGGTTCTTCTGATGGTGTGTGGAATTCTAAATTCTAACAGTTTCTATCTTTATTGACGCATACTTAGATGCACTCAACATTTCAAGCAACAAATAAAAGTCAGCCTTTTGCAAAACACATTTCTATAACGCTGTCGAGATGGCGTCCACTCATAGATATGCTGCAATCCATCTTCAGTCGCCTCATTAGTGTGTAACTCAAAGTTCCTCTTTAAATTTTTTGTAGGCGGAGATGTTTGCTATCGTTGAGGAGGGCAACTTCTGGTTTTTGACGTGAAAATGAGCGCTACATGTTTGGTCAACACATCCGCCATAGCTAATTTGAAATCAAGCAATGGCATAATTATTATTTATTCTACTCAATATAAGCCAGGCATTGGTCCCGATATTTAATTTTCTTTTCCCGTTGTATCATTACACAGTTGTAGTTGGGGGTTCTGGGTGGGTCCATGCATAAGTAAACAAAGCATTTTGCATAGTCAAAAACAAAATTTGAAACTGGTTTACAGAATTGCGCTAAATGTTAGTAAAATATTATCTGTGCCAGTCATCTATTTGTAAAGGTTCTTAGAACAGTTCTTTTACTTGATCGGTGATTGTCGAAGAAACACATTAGGTGTAAACAAACTTGTTTATTTAAGTATAGATAGTTATTATTAACTCCCCCTTCGTGTATTTCATTATCATAAATGGTGTCTCATTTATAATATTGAAATGATACCACTACTGCATAATGTTTCATATATGATACGAAAGAAAATCGATGTAAATTAAGAGAAAATTTGAATAAAACAAAATGCATTTATGTTATGTGGCTAATATAAGAAATTATCTAATAGAATATAACTAATAATTATTTGATAACTCATTTACTAAGCCAGAAAATTGAAATTGAAAAGTCTTAACTTAACGGTCTTGAATTCTCGAATTCAAAGTGACATATTTTTTTAAAAAAAAGGGCTGGCTCACACCTTTCAGGTTAAATATCAAGGGCATACGTCCGGTTCCATATTTTTGTGTTGCTAATAAAGAACAAATAAAATTTTTGGCGTAGATGGAAAAAAATGTAAGTGATCAAATAGGACACGTTATGCGGGTTAAATAGAAAGTCATGTAGAAAGCTCATATAGTGACATTCGGCAGCAATGAGGAAATACATGGTACGCTAATTTCGTTATGATTATTTCATTTGTGCACTTTCACTGAACAAAATTGTCCAAAATGCCGCCAAAATCAATTAATTTCACTAATTATAAACACGAAATTCAATAATTGACCATCTTTTCTCTCGATGACGTTAATACAAAGTGTTATTTGACAAATCAGATGGCAGTATGTTAGTTTCTCGTAGAATATAAACTATTCTTTGGTCAGTTCAAATTTGATATGTGAAGTCTTGCGTTGATTAATTCCATAGCTTATTCTTAAATGAAAAAAATATCTATGGCAATTACATAGATTTAGTATGTACAAGATAAAAAAATGTCAGTTGAAACACGAAACCAAAAAATGTATATCTGTGCGTGAGCAAATTGTTTATGTGTGATTTAAAAAGGGTTGACATAAGGCGTTACCTATTTCGATAAATGTATTCACATTTTAATGTTGATTTAAAAGAACTAGCTAGTTTAATTAATATGTCCCGTACTGATCAAGGTTCACTTTATAGTAGCTTTTTACTTTTTTCTGTAGCTACTGCAATACTTTTCACTGTCTTGCTCCAGTTAGAGAGTAGGATAATTATTAGTAAAACAATGTGAATTATCATCGCGTCATACAAATAACAAAGAATTTTATTTTGATATAGCTTGAGACAGCTTCTCTTAATAATATCGGCATGCCTAGGGACAACCGTGGACTATTGACACCATACATCTTATAGGTGCATCGCTGTTAGGCGTATTGTGCAAGTCTAGCACCCCAACCTTTCGTAACTAAACCTCACATAGACACAATGGCTAAAAAGGTGAGGGGGTGAATTTCGACCCGGGCAAGTGGCTGTACATCATTCTACCACCAATGGTGTTGTTGATAATGGTCATGTAAACTATGCTCGCCTCATACTAGTTTTTTGATAGAGAAAACAACGGCCTATGATTCTTCAACACCAGACTAACAAGGGGAAAACATCAAAAAAAAAACAAAAAAAAAATTATAGAAAAAAATATTTATAATCATTTATACTTTTATTTAGAAAAATATGGACTTCTTGCTGAAGAGCAGATGGGGTTTCGACGTAATAAGTCAATAAACTTAGCCATTTACAAGTTCATTTTAAATATACTTAATAATGTTGATAGAAAGATCCCAGTAGCTTCCTTATTTATGGATCTCACTAAAGCATTCGACTGCGTTAATCACCAAATATTATTGAAAAAATTGTATTCGTATGGCATTAGAGGTAGTGTACTTAATCTTATTCGGAGCTATTTGACAAATAGGTATCAACTCACAGAAATAACACGCATATGTAGTAAAACCAGATTAGAAATCAAATACTATTCTTACGTTCTTAAAGTTGTTTCTGGTGTTCCTCAAGGTAGTGTATAGGGTCCACTATTAATGATATGCCTATGGTAACATCTCATCACATGATTTTATTTGCTGACGACAGTACTTTAATATGTCACCATCATAATAATTTTATTTTAGAAAAGGACATGAATGAAGCACTAAAAATTATAGTAAAATGGCTTCTTACTAATGATTTAAAAATAAATCTCAGTAAAACTAATTTCATGACATTTAGAAACCGTGTTGCTTTGACAGTACCATTATCTATTGGTTTTGAACATCAGATAATACATGAAACAGAAGTGACGAAGTTTTTGGGTGTGACTATAGATTGCAGGATGTCCTGGAAGCCACATATAGAAGTTGTTTGCAGCAAACTCAATCAGTTTGCATATGCATTATATATGCTTTCCAAAGTGGTAGATACTTCTACTATTTTAATTGCGTATCATTCATATGTGGTTTCTACATTGAGATACGGTGTTATATTCTGGGGAAACTCATCACATATACAATCTGCATTTGTAGCACAGAAAAGATGCGTAAGAAATATATTTAAGCTAAAAAAAATAGATAGTTGTAAGCCATGTTTTATCAATCATAGACTGTTAACTTTGCCATGCATTTATATCTACGAAACTGCTGTATTTGTTAAAACTAATTTAAATTTATTTGAAAACTTAAAGAGTGATCGTCATCAACATAATTTATGTGCCTTCCCTCACCAAACTGCTTTGTTCGTTAATAATGTTTGTGGCATGGCAACAAAGATTTTTAATAAATTCCCGCCTAGAGTGAAACAAATTAAAAATATTAATAGTTTTAAACATGAAATCAAAAAAATTCTATGTAACAAGGCTTACTACAGTATTAATGATTATTTCTCGGACATCTTATAAATTGTGCGACAGGTATTTATAACATAAAATAAAATTATCAATTAAATGTTTTCCTGTAAATATTTATATCTTAGATTGAATTGATGCAATTATTTATTTACTATTAAACTTATAATATTTTTTTTGACATTTTTATTGTAGATTAAGACTATGAATTGTGAATTTATATGATGTGACTGGTATGCATAATGAATATAAAATTATCAATTTAATGTTTGGCTGTAATAATAACTTTATTTATTTTTTAAATCGAATGATGCAATTATTATTTTAAACTATTTTTTGACATTTTATTTTAGATTAATACTATGAATTGTGAGTGTATATTAATTAATTTAGAACATGATATTTAATCTCTTTTCAAGTAAGTGTAAAATTTGTGCGAAAAGTAAGATAAATAGATATGTACTTAAACTCTAAGATATTCATTTTAATTGTATTAAATCAATTCATTATTTATACTGACTGCAAATTAGTTCATTTGTATTAATTTTACAATTGTACGCCTTATAGGCAGAATATAGAGCTCAAACCAAATTTGTAACAACTAGCTATGTACCTATATTCGAACAATAAATGAATTAAGAATTATGAATTATGAATCAAATTTGATAAATATAGGCGACAATTGTCTCTTTCCATTAGGAACGTCAACTGCTTTAATATCTTGGCTAAATCTGGTTAAATTGACAGAATACACTTTTACAAAGCAATGCAAATAAATGTGCTGTTGTCAAAACCCTTTTTTGGGCAGGCTAATTCCAAAAAACTAATACAACTATAGATTTAGAGTGTACAAGATCAACAAAGCGTGGGAGCGAGAAGTCCTTATCAGAAACAAATTGCCTTATAGGAAAAGAGATAGTGAGTCTGTTACCGATGAAACAATATTTACGCGATTAAGAGTCCAAAGCGTTGCCGTCATACCGGCTCGCTGTGAAATTTGTGAATTTATTTAATTACATATTAAAAAGAAGGGAATTTACGTGCAAGTTTGGTATCGTGTTTTGTAAGCACATGTGACGTTACAAAATATAACAATTCCAACAAATGTAACAATTTTAAATGTAAACATAATTTTGTTGTTGGAATATTTAGAACTTTGTTTTGTCAGTTTCTTGCTATTAACCTGCCCCGAAAATGGGATTTTTACAACAACATATTTATTTGTCTAGTTTTGTTTTATATAAGTGTATTTTGTAAATTTAATCAGAGTTGGACGTATTTAAGCAGAAATGACCCAATCCACATCTAACTAGTTTTGAGATAGTTGACTTTGAAGTTTGTTTATATGTAATAGTTGTCTAGCTTTATATATTAAAAGAAAAGTTTAATGAGTGTATATAGTATAATATGTACTGACCGTATATATGGGTTGGTATCTAATGATTACACAGGTGTCGTAGCTTTGTTAATCTGTAGGATCTTTTGCTGAACGAAAGTATAGAGCTTTACGACCTCTTCAGTATGCTTAACTCAATTTTGGCGTTTCTGCGGGTTGGATACTTTCTGCTTAGCTACGTCGAATTAGCCAAGATATTTAATAAAATAGTAAATTGTTTGGTTAAGCTAGGGCTAGATAAAGCGGTGACGTTCTAAATATCGATGAATGTCGATAACGGCTCATTAACCAAATAAAGTTACATAAAATACATTTCTACTTAAGGCTGAGATGTGCTTAGTATTTGAATCTTTTTATGAATACTTGATATTAAATTTAGTTTTTAAGTCTATAAATCATATTTTTTACAAAATTTCTTAACAGTTTCAATGTGTTTATTAAAAATGCTGAATAAAATCTTTTGCTTGACTTAAAAATTTTAAGACATTTAAAATATAACTGCTAAGCCCGTCAGAGTATTCTGTTACGTAACTTAAATAATATTAGTTTAAATTTCTATTCTCATAGATTCCCGAAGAATTCTTTAGTAAAATGATTTTAAATAGACATGACTCCAAGTAAAAACGAACACATGAGACACTACGCAAATGGTATCACGGCTAGATTACAAGCTAGGCTTTACGTCCGAATCTTTAATTACAAATGTAGCACTTTCAAAGAGCGGACATAGAATTGCGGAATTAAAGAAATGTAAATAATAAATTTTATTTTTACTTTTCGACCAGACTTTCTTACTTCGTACCGCTATATTCTTTTTTTATATTATATGGTACCTAGCAAGCAGTTGACGTTCCTGTTGGAAAGAGACAACTCTCGCCTGTAGATGTCAAATTTGTTGTTTTCGCCTTGTTAGTCTGGTGTTGAAGAATCATAGGCCGTTGTCCTCCCTATCAAAAAACTAGTTTGAGGCGAACAGAGTTTACACGGGTTATTATCAACAAGACCACTTGTTGCAGAATGATGTGCTTGCCTGGGTTGGAATTTCGAACTCACCCCTTATCCCTTGCAGTTGTTATATCCGTGTGATATTTGGAAGGATTGGGGCGCTAGACTTGCACAATACGCCTGACAGTCTGATCACATGACAGCGATGCACCTATAAGATGTTTGGTGTCAATAGTCCACGGTTGTCCCTAACTATTTTACGACTCCTAAGCTGTGTGGCTTTCTCAAGCTATGAAAGAATATACTTTTCTATCTGTATGGCACGATGATATTACACAATATTTTACTAATAATCATCCTACGCTTGCACCGGAATATGACAATGAAAAGTGTTGCAGTAGCTTTAAAAAAAGCTAAGATGGTAACACGAAAACACGGGCATGACGTAGAAATCCATCACCTAGTAATCACTGCGGTAGCGATAAGTAAAGCCAATATTTGACGGGACATATTAATTAACTAGCTAGTTCTTTTATATAAACATTACATTAGATT
Organism: Calephelis virginiensis; assembly: GCA_002245475.1. Taxonomy (NCBI): domain Eukaryota; kingdom Metazoa; phylum Arthropoda; class Insecta; order Lepidoptera; family Riodinidae; genus Calephelis; species Calephelis virginiensis. The sequence continues at coordinate 26,071 of NJDC01003026.1, forward strand.
CATTTATCGATATAGTTAACGTACGTGTCCTAATGAGAACCCTTTTCTAACTCACACATAAACAATTTACTCACACGTAGGTATAATTTGGTGATCTCGTGTTTTGAGTGATTTTGTTTATCTATTACATCCTAAATCTATGAATAAAACACAGATCTAAAAATTCCAACATCAATATTATATTTATTTATTACATATTTTTTTTATTTTAATCGTAAGATTGTTAAATTAATTCACAAATCTTACAGCGATCCGGTATGACGGAGACGCTATGGTCTTTTACTCGCGTAAATATTGTCACATCGGTACATGACTATCTCTCTCTGTTCTTCTAGGGCAGTTTGTATCTGATAAGGGTTTCTTACAAGCTTCGTTGATCTTGTGCATTCTAAATCTATAGGCATTTATGAAATAAAGTCTAAAATTTTATCAGTTTTTAAAAAAATATACATTACCATCAAAACATACCGTCAATAAAATGATTACCAAGATGAATGTTAAAACAGGCATGAATTCACAAGTATTTGATGCTACAAAGAAGAGGTTAGTATTTTGTTTAGTGTTAATAAGGTAGGTTGAATAATCGTAATGTTTTAATTAATTTATTCGAAGAAGCTGTGAAACTCTATGAATTTATTTAACCAAAAATCAAATAAGTCCCTGGAAATTAAATCACGTCATGTCAATGAAATAACAAATTTGACTCTAATTGCTTCACCCAACTGGGCATTGTAACAGAATACGTTTTTAAACTGACTATAAAATTATCTATTTTTAGCTGGTGTAACATAATGAATAAAAATTTATAAGAGACAGATGTCTATAGGCTTATAAATGTGGAAGTAAAAACGTTAAATAAATTTAACTCTATGTTAAAAAGAATAGCGGAATGAAAACACATATTTTTTTAATTGGGCGAAGTTATACAAACTATATCCAACCCATATTTTGGGCAAAATTGAGTTATGTAAGTACAAATGGACTACAAATGGTGTTTGGTATCTCCTAGAAACAAATCCTGGCCATTATACCAAGTTACAAAGCAAAGAAAGAGGCGCCTAAGATACCAACTCTAGTTTCAGTAAATTTTATGAGCAAAACAGACTTAAGTGGCATGGTACTTGTAAAAATTTGGCATCGTCACTACGCAAAACAGAACCAACACACATGGTTCTTACAAAAAATAAAAAAAAACTAATTGTATGTTCTATAAAGAGATCCATGTGGCTTGGTTCTATTTTGATTTAAAAAAATGCTAAGTTTTAGAAGTACTATGCCACATCAGTTAATTTTTGGTATTAAATAAAGTACCAGAAAAAAAATAGCCCAGATACTTAGTGCCATTAAGACAATTATATTTTATCACATTAAAAAAAAATAGAATAGTAAGACGCTTGAGTTTGTTTTGCATTTCAAAAATTGAATGTGTTTATTACGAATAAAAGTGATCCGCTTCGGTTGCTAATACTTAATGTTTACCACATGGGCGCTGGCAGCAGGGTGCAAAGGGGTTCAACTGCACCCACCTGTCCGGAAAGAAAGTAGATAGAAAAAAATGCCTGACTGAACTTGCGGGAGAGTAATGCTTTTCGAGAGTATGTATGTATGTACGTTTGTGTTCGTATGTATATATGTAATAAACATGTATAGCAACATACATAATGTTGCTATTTCGATGTTTTATATTGGTTAATAGTAGGTATGTATAAATGGAGATGCACCCCCCCCCCTGAAAATAATCCTGGTGACGCCCATGGTTGATCAATTACGTATCTGTCTTACTTTTTTGGCATGATGACATTATAATGAGCTTATATTTAACCCATAGCATATCTGATTTTTTAAATATTTATAAGATTTAAAACTATGCAAAAGTTGTGGTTTTCATTTTTTCATTTAACTCATTGCTGGCTTTTATTTATTCATTAATAAAAATATATGGGTAATGGTAACAAGCTTAGCAATTAAATTAAATTAAATTTGCTTGAATTTGTGAGCTTTTATAAATTTGAACATGTTTCAGCAGCATGTTGAAACTGTAAGCTTTCCTTTAAGTAGACCCGAAAAGGGTAGAACGAGAAAAAATGTCAATTATAATAGAGAATAAAGGATTAAGAGGGAGTATCTAAATTTGTTGGTAAATCGGAAAGGGGATCCTAAGAAGTAGGATCATGTCTATATAAGTATGTATAGGTTCTATGATAGCGGCGTTAAGACCTTAACACTTTGGAGTGACTCTTGTGGAGGTCAAAATCGAAACATAATATCTATCGTTAATGCTAAAAGCTTTGGGAAATGGTTTCTGAAATGATGATGAAAGAGTAGTCTGATTTAACAATCAGACTAATCTTTATGGATTCCGGTCACAGTTTTCTGCTGAAAGATACTAATTTTGGTCGAATTAAGTTTGCTTTAAAACTACAGCAAAGATTATATTAGTCAGAAGACTACATGCGAATAATGCAACTGCGCACAAAGAATAAACCAATGCAAGTTACCATTATTAAAACAGAAGACTTTTTTTCAAACGCTAAACTAGAAAAGAAAATAACAAACTGGAAGAAAGCTACTGGTGACTCTAAACTATCTTGACTTAATATAAAAGAAATAATTAATGCTAAACAAAGAAAACGAGTCATCAAATTGAATGCGACCAAATCAGGATGTTGATAATATAGAAGCAAATTTGATGAAAAATTTACGAAGAAATACAAGTCTATTGACTAGATCAGAAATAGATCTGCTTTGGCCTAATGGAAAGAAGTTCCGGAAGTAAAGTTGAATGATCTCAAAAGTAGATGCATCTTATACCAGAAGATGTTCTAAGCTTATGTAAACTATTGACAGAATAATTGATTTGTATGAATACACACAATACAGCTTGGTTTGTATGAATTAAAGTTAGTCGCGACCTATGTCAGTCTTTGTTACAGTCAGTGAATTTAAGGATTTAATTGGATTAAATTAACATTACAATGTAGAAGACTGAATATAAGAAATGCTGTCGGTTGGCTATATAGCCCGTATGAATTAGCCAATAAACAATGTTATCGCAAGAAAAAAACAACTGTCAACTATAATAGCTGCTTGTCAATAGTATACGATACTACGTGACAGCATGGGAGTTCTCTGTCTGATGCGTTAGCATCTATGGTAGTCTGTGGGTAGCGTTCTAGCCTAGTGCACAGTTGATTCGTACGAGTTGTAATTAATAACGTAGGTATTTATGTAGATTAGTGGTCGCCCGTTGGTCGAAATTAGACCATAATAAAGTTTAATATCTTGTTGATAAGAACGCCATCTTCATTTCTTAAGACCAACTACTATGTTTCCAAACTTTTTAGTGCGATGTCGGTGATCTTTTATCGTTATCATCAATATATTTGTTTGTGTGTGTTAAATGCATGGTAGTGTGGGAAATGTTTTATTTATTGATTTAATATAGGTACTTTGTAAGCATCAGCACCTGTTGAAAAATATTAGCGTTCCGCACTTCTCCTACACATGATAAACTTTAAGTGTGCCAAATTTTATGCTCCTGTGTCCGTGCAATTTTCGTAAAAAGGGGTCCAAAATTTTGGCATCACGTATTAATATGTAGATAAGGATTAATATCCTGTTCATAAAAAGAAGTTTGTAAGTAATATATTTACAAAGGTCCAACCTGAATCGGGGTTGTAGGCCTAATATAAAAGTAAGTTTACTGACTACCTTAGGTACTCTCTGAACCGAAAAACGTCTACGGCAAGCGCTGACGTTATGGCGGCAGGAATAAATAATAATAACTGTGATATCAATCCGAGCAAGTCGCTGCGAAACTATCACCTAGTCTAGACATGTCATGATGTTAGTGACGATAAGCCTGTGATTGCTTTTTAATGCAGCTCGCATGGCAGAAAATCTGATTGTATATTCTGCAAAGGTACTCGGGCCACACAAGGAGAATTTCTCTCAATTTATCACGGCTGCTATATAGCTTAAACTTACCTTTGCTCGAGGCCTAACATCCCGGCCTCAGGTAGGCAACGCATCATTACCACCATTGGTGTTTCTGGACGGCGTGAATTTCTTATTATCAGGAAATCCGTCTGCTTGTTTGCCTTCCAATATCATAAAAAAATTGCGCAGTATCGAGCCTATTAACAATATCAAAAATAGATCCGGAGGCAGTTTTTTTTACTTTTATATAGACGCATTACAAGATTTTTTATAAGATCCAAGTGAAATATATTCTATTTAACTTTTCAGGCTACATGGTGTCAGGACCCCATCGCCCGCTGTTGGTGATTCAATACTACAGATTATTGTCAAGGGCGGCTCCAAGAGGGGGCTCACCTATAGATTCTAAAAAACTTAGTCTCAAGTTTTTGTCTTCGTTATTTCACTATTTAAGTGGGAAATGCAAAACAAGTCACAAAGTCGAGGGCCTAAGGCTCTAGACTTTACCTACAATTCTAGATCTAGGCTAGCAACGCTCCTGGTAACTGTTATTCCACTAGTGCGATTAGTCGGTATTAATTGGTAGTGCTGTCCAGCAGCTCTCCCGGTTTGCCTCATATTTTTGTTGCTGTAACAATAGTGCTCGCCATTGTCGCAAGCAATGATAAAAAATAGCGTATTTTCTACTCGCTCGCAAGTCTCCTGATTGTAAGAAAGAACTGGCGAAGGATATAACAAGTTGGATTGTTCCCCAAATATGCATATTTTTCTACTCTTTGACAGTTCTCCTTACCGTAAGAAAGAACCTTTGCCTATAGCTAGCACCTATACCTAACTAAAACCATAGCGGGAAATAAGGCTTAGGTCTTCATTTTCTTTTTGAAATTTTCGAAGTAACAATGCTGGCGAAGGACAAAACAAGTAGAATCATTAACGTGTCGTTAATAGTAAACAATAAATTAGTTTATTTGTAATTAAATGTTATTAATCAGCTAGTACTGTGTTCAAAAGTACCTAAAATGACATAACACGATTCCAATTTGCATGATATCAAGTCTCAAGAGTAACCAGGGACGGCATTTGGGTTTGGCGCTGTTGGGCAATCGCCCAGGGTGCCAAGATGTAAAGGGGCGCGTCAGTTCCTGTACGCTTTATATTATTTACCTTTTAGTATGGTTTTGAAAAGAATGTAGGAGGCGCCGTATAAATTACGCCCAGGGCGCTGCTATTACTAGAACCGCTATTGAGAGTAACTCTACTACTAGTCGCGGTGGTGGACGAGGGGAACGTGTAAGGCTTGTCACTGTAGTGTATACCGGGTAAGTATATTTTTAACTAGCCTCTTTACATTTATCATCAAGGATAGATGTAATTTCCAAACATTGCTGACTCACTTGGGTGTATCAGCCTCTTTTGTTTTAGCTTTGTTTTTTTTATGATATTGGAAGGCAAACAAGTCGACGGATTTCCTGATGGTAAGAAATTTACGCTGCCTAGAGACACCAAAGGTGGTAATGGTGCGTTGCCAACCTGAGCAAATGTAAGTTTACCGGCTACCTTACTCTCCAAACCGGGACACGTCATGACGTTATGGCGGCAGGAGTAGGTAAGGCGGTGGTACCAATCAGGGTGAGTCGCTGCGAAACTCTTATCAACTAGTTTTTCAGCTATATTTTCTATTTTCATGGGTACCAATGGATACCTTTCAACAAGGACACAATGCTGCAGATAAAAAAAGCCCAAAATATTTGAAACACATTTAATAAGATAAAAATTAGATGTAAATAGAGATTACTAAAAAATTATTTTTCCTTCTTTTCTGAAGACAACGAGTTATAAAGCTTCGTTATTTCGTTGGTCACCATGTTCTGGGCAATGGTACCGTTAATGTCTATAAAATTAGCAAAGGATTTGTTGATGGAAGTCTCTCGTGTCTTGCCATTTGCGTCGCGCATCACAAGAATTAGGTTGTATTTGTCGTCATGCCTGGTAAAAGAAAAGTAATTATTGAAATTATTTACCACTGAATGTGATAGTAGTTTTACATTTGCAATTATTTTATTATCTAAATGTCAATTTTATACAAAATTAGTAACACAATGAACATAACAACAACCAACTTATGTCAAACAATAAAATAATAATTATATTAATATTAATAATTTATATATTTCTTGGGCTCAGTCTGTGTTAGTGTATTGTATCCCAGTCTGGGGAGGTGCCACTAAAACGAGATTCTTGGAACTAGAAAGAGCACAACGACATCTGCTTA
>NJDC01003026.1:32551-46583 GCA_002245475.1 Calephelis virginiensis
CATTTTAAATCACCAGTAAACACCTGAAAAGATTTCTTTTATTAAAAAAATCAAGAAAATGACTTAAGCAGCTAATTAAATTCTAAAATCCATATTCAAAATATTTTTCTTCAGTAAATAATCTTTTCACACAATTGATAATTATCAATTTCCATTCTAGTTACATCATTTAGCTGTGTGACAGTAGATTCAGATTCCTCTCTTATGGTAAGCCTCACTGCTGTTTAATGTTGTTTTAAAAAACTTGTTTAAAATACATAGTACAAGAATTTTTTTCAGACACATTACTTTTAAACCAATAGTTAAATATTACTATTAACCATGGTAAGTAAAGGAGTATTTAAATTCGGTATAGGAAAAAAATAATAATAACATACACAAATATGTAGTTTGAGATACATATAATACTAATGATATTACTATACTACTATATTTACTAGATTGTGTAAGTAAGTACATTATGTGTGAAATATGTTGTTTAATTTCTAATTAGGGGTTTTAACTTTATATAACCCAATTTCTTCACCACAAAACCATAGGGCAACCATTTGCCATAACCAAACTTAAAAATATTATAAAACCTTTAGTGTCCTTCTCTTTTTAAATTCAAAAATTGTGAGTGACATTAATGTAAAAGTAACAGCATTTTATTAAAAAAATAATGATAAAAAAGTATAAAAACATAAATTACTTTACTTTTTTTGTTTCAGATAAATTAGCTGTCTTATTAACTAGCACCCAAAGGTTTAAGTTAAGATTATAGTCTGTATTACAGTGTAATAAATGTTTATCAATAAGCCCGAAAGTGCAGATTATACAAATTACTGCAGATTGTACATATATTTAATCTAGTAGCTTAATAATTAATTTAAAAAAGTAGCTTCACGCCCATATCCCCAAAGGAGAGGCAGAGGCACAATTAGGGCACTCACAACTAGCTGAAGACTCTAAGTCCGACAATGTGATAGGTGGTAAGCCTATCACCAACTGGGCACATATCCAATCGCAAGCAACATTATTTTTATTAGACAATTGAAAACGTACATTTACTAATTTATATTTATTGCACGACCCAGGGATTGAACCGGGAACCTCAAGAAGTCAAGTGTCAGACTTGACTGCTAGATTAAATAAAAGTTACCTTGAAACTTTCATATATACATTTTTTATCCAGCAAAAAAACCTTCTTGTAAGTAAAATATTTTGAGGAAACACATTACCTCCCTGATAGCATCATCAATTGCATTTTTAGCAGCAGCACCATCCCATTTGTTTATCTTTACAGTCTGAAACAATTTAAGTTTATTAAAAAGATACCTTTAACCTCCTGGATCTAGATTCAGCTTTCTCCTGTGTTTTTTCTTAACTAGAATCTATATTACAAGTATAGAAATATCTAACTTTGGGGTTAGATGAATTAAGTTATATGACCTCCTCGTCGGTTGTTGGCTTGTGCCAACAGTAAAAAGTAGCAGCAGCAGAAAAGCAGTATTGTATTAGTCATTGAAGGAAATAGGTCCGATGGTGCATGATTCTACTTGAATTACTATGGTTTTATCTACGAGTAGTTTCTCGAGTCTCCGAAACCGGCGTGTTAGGGTCATAATTATGAATCCAGGCAGGTCTGCAAGGGTCTTGTCATTAGGCACTCAATAGTCTGCCTGCCACATAGGGACTTGGCATGAACATTAGTATTTTTTTATGGAATAGGTGGAAAACAAGCAGGCAGTTCACCCGATAGAAAGTTATTTCCAATGCCAACTGAAACATTTGCGGTCTCAAATTTCCCAAAACGCAATGTTTCTTAAACACAATCAATCTTTGTACTTAATAAACTAGTAACAAATCTTAATGTTTTGTATGTATCTGTGTGTTTTGGCTTAATATTGTCCTGTACCTAATCCAGAGGTTCCCAAACTTATTTCATGTAACGCCCACTTTGAAAATCAGTTGTTTTGTAGCGCCCCCCCCCCCTCGTTTTTTTCTTGTCAATAACCTCAATAACATATTTGTTGCGCCTAGTTTAAAAAAAAACATTTTTTTTAGGATTTATACCCCTCTAGGCTTCCAGCACCCACAAGGGGGCGTTATCGCCCACTTTGGGAAAGGCTGACCTAATCCATTTGGTTCTTATAGTTAATTATTTTCAAATAGTGTTTGTGATGAATCATAAAGTGAATTATAAATTTGACTTAAGGTTGTCCGTAAATTGCTTAGTATTAAGGATTCAGCACAATAAATGCATATAACATTGTGTAGTTTTAAATGTAGTCATTTTCTTTAGGCTCGCTTTTCATAGCGTCGATTTTACCACGTCGACATAACCAAATTATGCTGTAGGCGAACGAGCCATAAAACTTGGTATGACTTAAGATTTCTCTGTTAGTTATAAATTTCTCTCTTTTGATTCATCAAACATGTCTTAAAAATAATAAATAAAACACAATATTGCAAAAATAATTACTGACGTGTCCCTAAAACTGGTTACGCCGACATAAATATTTACCTCCGTAGATTCAACCATTTTGATACACTTCTATTTTATAAAATACACTTATTTCTCTATTTATAGAACTAACTTAATGCTAGGCTATTTTATTATATTTCTGGCTTTTATTAGCGCCGATTTCAGTGTTATAAATCTGAAATTTTGATTTCGATACCGTTCTTTGTAATTTACGGCGTTGTCACCACAGTTGTCACTTGTCAAATGTCACTTGACACCTGTCAGATCCAAAGAGAATATAAATGGGTAGTATTACATTATCAATAATATCACAGTACCATGATAATATTGATCGTGTAAAATGCTGTATCGCGGTATCATGATAATATCACAAGATTTCTGGAAATCTTGAAATCCACGATATTCAGGGGGCGTGGCTTCAATAATATTGAAATGTTAGCGCATCGAGATATTTTATGTCAGTATTCGCTTGCAGCTATGATGGAACAACGTGTGAGTAGTGACGATGTGTGACTAAATACGCATACACTGTGTCGTTGACAGTAATGTTAACGAAGGAAATAATGACTTAAAGGAATTAATTATCTTATATGAAACGTGTCCAGCTCTGTGTTATCCATGTAGAATTTGGATTAACTTAATTTTAATCGAATGTGAAACACAACTTCACTCTAGTACATTCAACTGTATACTGATGATGATATTATTGACAAATGTAATAGCCCATTACAATACTTGCGATATCGCGATACTAGGATCATGATAATATTGACAATGTAATACGCCCCAATAGGTACAACGTACCTATTAAGAGGCCGATCTTCCATAGATTTATAGCAAACCCGAATTTTGTATGAAGTATGACTTAAGTGACACAAGACACTTGACAGACAAGTACTCATTGCAAGTACTAGTCTGTTGAATGACGTGGTGACAAGGTATAACCCGTTTAATTTGAAAGGAAGTCTTAATGCATTCAGATTTAAGGCAGCTAGGTCCTATGATTTAGGTGAATAATAAACGTAGCAAACTTAATACTTTTACTTTTTATATAAATGTTGCAATATACTGGTCAGATCGCTAAGCGATTCGCTAATCGATCAATGTTACCAGGTCCCATAAAAAAAATTCAATAGGTTTGGTCCCAAACATAACTCCGTAGATTTCAAGGTTTTAACCAAATATAATATAATCACTACGTTTTAAGAGACGGAACTTAGTAGGTACTTTAAAAAAATAATCAATTTACATGACACTATGCTACCAACGAAACGTCAAACATCACGTAAACTTCAGTTTTGTCATAAGCACCAATCTCACAGATAAAATAGGGCTGATATATATTTAAGACGCAGTATACAAAAATTTTATTATTTCAGTTTCAATTTTTTTTTGTTTCAAAGCATTTATCATTCTTTCGAAACAAGCTATCACTTCGGCTCGGATTTTATTTTTGCAGTCGAAAAAGAAAAATGCAAAATTGTCATCACATTTTCCGTACAGTTTTTAAATGTGACGCGATTTTAAGATCCATAGCCGGACTACAGCACAGCCTCTCAGAAGATCTGTGTAATAAAATTCAACGAGTTTTAAAACGTGTCTCTAAAATATAATTATTATTAGGATATGAAGCAAATAATGTTACGCATTTTTATCAGCTTAATTTTCTCTGAACTTTTAACGACATTTTTTAAAATTGATAATTTATTTTTTGTACATTTATTTAATTTACTTAAAGGTCCAACATGTGATTGGGTAATTTATTACAAAAAAAGTATACATTTTAATTATTTTTACACGGAGACGATATATGTGCACGGCAAGCTTGGTTTTGTTCATTGTGATTATAGAGTGTAGGTATATCACAAGTTTTCTTAAAACGAACTTATGTTCTTTCCGACGTTACTAAAATAACAATATCTACTTCTTTCACTCTTAATACGTGGGGAAAGAAAGAATTATAAGAAAACTATTAACAAAATTATAATGTCAAAGAATTTGTTACAAAGTAAATTCTCCATCAGTAACATTACCCATGTATCTAGGTTCCACGAAAGCTTTAAACTATGTTTGTAACATGAATATGACACATTTAGTTTAACAATATTTCGTCAGGAATCAGGTTTGCAAACAAAAATGTATTAACTTCTTTAACTGAAAGTCATTTGAAGAAGTAACTACATTTTGTGTGTGTGTGTTTTTATTAAAACCTTTGCTTTTGGAGTGTGTACCACATACATAATTATGTATGCACTTTTTCTTTAGGATTTATTAATACAAAATCATTACTAAATTCCCTATCTTAAGACCCATTGTCGGCATCTGAAAACATGATAAAACAAATTTTAAGACATACTGCTAAGACCAAATGAAAGAAGCTATAATTCGTTACCTAATTTATTTTTCTCCTAATACGGGCATTATATATGAACAGAAAATAATTATAGACAATTATTCATTATTCGTCATTACAATAAATTTTGCCCATTCTGTTTAGCAGTAAATTTTATTGTAACTACTATAATAGATATTAATATTGTGTATCGCTAATCGAAGTACAACACTACTACTCAATATAAATAAAATTTTATTAAAATTAGTTATGAAAGCTCATTCTGTATGGCTTGTTTTCCGTTTCAGTATAGAAAATTTTATATAATTAATTGCTTACCGAGACTAATCCAGTGGAAATGTTGTCAAAAATTTTCTATTTCGTGGTTTATTTGACTCCCTAGATATCTACGAATTTCGCACGTGATAAACCATTTTTTGTTGTCATTTCAAAATAACAAATTCTGTTGAAGTTATTAAACAAACATAAGCATAAAAAGCTTCACAATCAAGTATTTTATGAAAATTTCAAAATTTTTAATCAAATCCATTGACCAAAGAGTATATAAATACTACGTAATAAGATGCAGGACTTCCATAGATACATAGCAAACACGAATTATATATGAAGCTTACTTGAAAAGGTATAACCCGTATAATTTGAAAGTAAGTCTAAAGGCATTCAGATATAAGGCAACTAGTGTCATATGATTTGGGCGAATAAAAAACATAGCAAACTTATTTTTGATTTTTTTTTATATGAAAGTTGTGACAATCTGCCATTGACTTCTAAGTACACATCTAAGTATACCTAATCAAATCATATTGGGAGTTTTGGCGCCATCGAGAGAAAAGATGGTCGAAGTTTTTTAATATTATTGAATTTCGTGTTAATATTGAGTGAAATTAGTCAATTTTGGTGGCATTTTGTACAATTTTGTTCAGTGAAAGTGCACAAATGAAATAATCATGAAGAAATCAGCGTATCGTGTATTTCCTCGTTGCCGCCAAATCTCATTACATGAGCTTGTGTGAAAAGGCCACCGCTTTACCCAAGAGCCTGACATGACTTACTGACGACTTATGACTGATGACTAATTAAAATTAATTGAAATTGATATAAAATTTGATGCAAATTACTACTTGACTAATGGCTAAATACTAACCTAAAGAAACCTAACCTAAAGAAAGAAAGAAAGAAAGAAAGAATCAAATCATATTGTTTTGACAATCAAACTTTCCCACCAAATGATCACAGACCAAAGAGTTGCTGTGGTTCCTAGGAGAGTAACTGTCCATAAAGGAACCACATTTTTTTTGGCGCCATCGATAGAAAAGATGGTAGAAGTTTTTTCACAATTATTGAATTTCGTGTTGACATTGAGTGAAATTAATCAATTTCGGTGGCATTTTGTACAATTTTGTCCAGTTAAAGTGTACAAATGAAATAATCATGAAGAAATCAGCGTGTCATGTATTTCCTCGTTGCCGCCAAATCTCATTACATGAGCTTGTGTGAAAAGGCCACCGCTTTACCCAAGAGCCTGACATGACTTACTGACGACTTATGACTGATGACTAATCATAATTGATATAAAATTTGATGCAAATTTCTACTTGACTAATGGCAAAATACTAAAGAGATTGCCAAAACCTAAAGAAAGAAAAGAAGATTTTTTTAAAAGTAATCTTTTTAGTAAAGTCTGGAGCTTTAGGTTGATATGACAGTGATGGCAATTTTAAGATATCATTAAGCCTGACATGACTTACTGACGACTTATGACTGCTGATTAATCATAATTGATATAAAATTTGATGCAAATTTCTACTTGACTAATGGCAAAATACTAACGAGATTGCCAAAACCTAAAGAAAGAAAAGAAGATTTTTTAAAAGTAATCTTATTAATAAAGTCTGGAGCTTTAGGTTGATATGACAGTGATGGCAATTTTAAGATATCATTTAGGGAAAGAGTAGCTTAAATTTTACATATTTGATAGGGTATAGGATAGCTAAAAAGTATTTCCTAACGCTGAAATACGCCATCTATGGCTATCAAAGAGGTAAATGTTGCGTTTTCAACCTGATGTTCAGCTTGTTGTGTAATTTTAAACTGAGAATGAGAATGTGAGAACTTAATGTATGTTAAAAAAATCTATGTATATTTACAAAAAAATGCGACGTCCACGATGTAAATACGAGAAACAAAATTAATCTAGCCGTATACAAAACTCGTCGCCATAAAATTAGTAAATCTTTTTTGGGTCCGTGTATACGTTTTTACAATAAGTTGCACATTGATAATAGAGATCTACCTTTAAATAAGTTTAAAAAAAGTATAAAAGCAAATTATGTAAGAAAGGCTATTATAAGATCTCAGAGTATTTGGAATTCGAACATGCTTGGGGATAGAAGTTTCAATCTCCCACTGCAATTTGTAATATGATTTGTTGCACTTAGTTACCTTTTATGTAAGTTAAAATTAAATTGTAATTACGTATTTTTTATCTAGTATATAATGTAACTATTAATATTGAAAAAAGACAAGCCCGTTGAATTTGTTTCGCCTGATCTTCTCAGTGTGAGGCCGCGATTCCGATCCGGTGGTAGTATATAAAAATATCGACGCGCACAAGTACCACTTGTATGGTTTACTTAATATCAGGCTAAGTCTAGGAATGCACCGACATCTTTGATATGCAGAGACATGTATTCCTTACCGTGAAGATATCGGTTTGTGTATGTGAGTTAAAATTGGAAATTTAAAACTGAAAATCTATAAGAGAAAGCTTTACATTATCCCCCTTCGACTTCGTCAGAGTTTTCATACAAAATATCATGACTATATTGTTTTACTAACAAAAGTAATGAGTGATTTTGTGATAACATAAATCACCAATTTTTTGAGATACTTCACATCATTATTCACGATAACTATTTCGCAGGTCAATTATGGGCATTGTTCTTTCTACTTGACTAATCGCAAAATACTAACGTGAAGGCCAAAACGTAAAGAAAGAAAGAAAGGAAAAGAAAGGAACAAAAAGAAAGGATTAGTCTGTCTAATAAGAGAACTACATGTTCAAAGGACATAATTGTTTTTGAGGAAAAGAGAAACCGCAAAGAGGGAGTGAGATACCAAAATCCCCCATTATTTTCTGCGCAAAGTTTTTTTTTTGTTTTTTATTTCATTGGACTGGTTTTAACTACAAAATCACTACATCGCTATAAAAAATACTAGCAACGCGCTATCTACAAATGAATAAAATAATGAAAATAATGTACAAACAAACATAACAAGCTAACTTGCTAAACAAACAGTACATATTTCTCCTTGATTTCAATTTGAAGTCTCATGAAACATGATTTACGGCCTATATTAATCACCTATCTACAGGTAAAGATAGACCTTCTAGAGTTTTGTTGCAGAGATGTTTTTGTTAAATAGTCAAAAATAATAGCGGTTATAGTAGCACTATTTAAATTGTGTGCTTCCGCTATATTCGTCAAGCTTCGGAAATCTCAATGTATTTTATAAATATCTATGTAGAGTTTTTATTACATAACTAAACATTTCGCTTAAATTTAGCTTAGGTCAGCCAATTTAAAAATAAAAGTATACATTTTATACTTTAAATAAAAGTATACATTTTATACTTTTATTTTTAAGTGTTAGTGTAAAAAGAGTAAAAATGTAAAGCCGAAGCGCATAATTTAAATAGTAGTACTATACCTGGCAATAGATCTAACTTATCACGGTTCGTTGTCTTAGATCGATATGTAATTAACGTTTATTTCATTTTGTTAAACAATTATTTAAACGTTGGCAATTCACGGAAAAAGGGGAAATGACGATAACTGTGATTAAGTACTGCATATTTAGTTCAGAACGAGAAGGATAGAGTTTTGGCGCCATCGAGAGAAAAGATGGTCGAAGTTTTTTCATAATTGTTGTATTTCGTATTTATATTAAGTTTAATTAGTCAATTTTGGTGGAATTTTGTACAATTTTGTTCAGTGAAAGTGCACAAATGAAATAATCATGAAGAAATTAGCGTATCGTGTATTTCCCCGTTGCTGCCAAATCTTATTATTATGAGCTTGAGTAATGAGGCCACCGCCTTACTCAAGACCTAAAATGACTAATTGACGACTTCTGACTAATTTTGAATAATTGAAACCCGATTTTGGTAAATCGTTTAACTTGATGCAAAGAATAATGGCCAAATTTATGTAAGAGCTGGACCTGACTTTTTTTCTCATGTCCCAAAAAATGCTATGCTTAGATCGGTTTGTTTTTATGTAGTTAACGCCATCCTGGTTGAAAATAACACCGAAATAGCCACACTTTATACTTTTGAGGTTAGAATCCACAATTACATTTACGCGACTGTGGCGTAAAGTTGAAAATCTTCGACCAGTGTGTATTACCGATGATGACATATGGAACTGAGACTTGGCCGCTAAATGTGGGCTTCTTAAATAAGCTCAAAGTCGCTTAGCGTGCTATGGAGAGAGCTATTCTCGGTGTTTCTCTGCGAGACATGATCCGTAATTCGGTGATCCGTAGGAGAACGAGAGAAACTTACATAGTCCAGAAAGTCAGCAAGCTGAAGTGGCAATGGGCAGGCCACATCGCTCACAGAACCGACAACCGCTGGGGAAGAAAGGTTCTCGATTGGTGGCCCCGCACCGGTGGACGTAGTGTGGGACGACCTCCCACCCGGTAGACTGATGATCTGGTCAAAAACGAGGGGAGTCGCTGGTTACAAGCGCCTGGTAAACATGACTTGTGGCGCTCTTTGGGGAAGGCCTATGTCCAGCAGTGGACATCTTCCGGCTGATGATGATGATGTTGATGATGACGACTGTGGCGTAGCATAAAAGTGATAAGTGAGAAGGGTAATTATCGGTCCCGTTTTTATTTATTTCAATTTCATACAGAGAGTTATTTAAAAATAATAGAATCTGTTGTCTATCAAATCTGTGAAAGCGCACGTTACTCTTATCTATCCATCAGACATCAGAGTTCAATATCAAAAAGGGTTGCCTGTCCAGCCGGCTCGTGGAGTCTAGTCTGATTGGAAAACAGATTTTGACTGACAATTTAATGTAAATCTATATAGCTCTTAACTTGCATGTAGGTATAGTTTAGATCTATGGTTTAGATAACAAGGATGGCATAACATCACACGTACACAGTAATGTTACGCGTATATAATGGTATATAGTAATTGAACTCAATCACAGCTAAAAACTAGAAAAATTAAAAAAATAACAATTATGGTCTTCGATAACCAGGTTATTTCATATGAAAAATGAATAGTAAAAAGCTATAGAAACAAAAATAAATAGAAAACTTTTTTTCATGGCTACTTAAAATAATATTTCGTGTGGTTTTTAAAACATTAAATGTAATTGTATATCTTAAAAGTACTTTAAGCAGGAATGGAAGGTACACCGTGGATGTAGAAAAGAGCATGTGTGCAGGGAATAGTAGTGAGGTTCTAAGTCAGGATGCTTGACTCACTTTCCATAATTCTGTTTTCATCCTGATGATGTTGTATGGAAACGAGAGTTGGGTATGCAATAAAAAACATGCAAGTAGGGTTAATGCGGTCGAAATGAGATCGAATCTGTGGTGTAACGCTCACTGACCGAACTCTTAAGTTAAGAGTCTTTATAGGGAGATCCGAAAAAGAGCGGGATTGAAAGAGTGTTAGTATTAAAATGAGGAAGGGATCGTTCCGCTGATTTGGTTATGTGAAAAAGAGGAAAGGTTGATAGAGGTGATACAAATCGCTCGGGTTTTATCCGAGGACGGTATCTCCTATGAGTCTCCGAAACTAGCCTATTTGTATGAAAATTAGGGACTGCTTAGGAAGCTAAAAAGGTCTGTAACAATCATGACCTTTCGCATTCGATACTATTTGCCTGCCTACTCCGCAACGGAGTTGGAATGGAGATATATATGTTTTTGTATGTGGTTGTGTGTGTCTACGTGCGTGTGTGTATGTGTTGCTGATTTATGGAATATGGAATATAAAAATCTTATTTGAACCAAAAAAAATATACGTGGACATTATAAAACACTTTGGAGATGCATATAAATACAGAAATTTCATTTAAATAATATTTACCAAAAAATAACTTCTCAATATGGATAAATGTACATACATAAATATATATCTATGCATATATGAAAATGTATTTGAAGTAACTTCACGCCTTTGTCCCCGAAGAGGTAGGCAGAGACCATGACGCTTAAATCAATATTATTTCCATTTTGCTAATTTTCCACTTACAAAAGCAACTACAAGCATATGTCTTACGATTGTCTTTCTCCGATGATAGTATTATCAAAGACAATGTACTATTATAACCGTTTTAAGTCTTAAAGGGCGAATACCCTAAGTCTCAGAATGTGATAGGTGGCAAGCTTATCATTAACCGGACACATATCCAATCCCGGGTCACATTATCGTTATTAGAAAACTAATAATACATGTTTAATTTTTTTCTCAAGAAGTCAAGTTCGTAAGTAGGAGAAGTAAATCATTATACATATTATGTACCTATCTAAGTAAGAATTTATTCGGATACACTGCACCTAATGCATAAGTAATGTTAATTATTGATTGATTGGTAGTGATTTCTCAGTGCATGTTCAAACATCATCTTAGTACGAGAGTTTCGGTATGTAAATTGTTAAACTACAAAGCTTGTAATTTGAACAAAGAACGAATTTTAGTGAAAATTCCTTTGACAGAGAGGTCGATGAAAAGTAAAATTATTTAAATTCATTAATTTAATGAATTCGGGGATCCGGTTAATAATTATGAAATCTTGGACTGAATCACAATTTGTATGCGAAGTCATGATTACATCATATTTTCTTCCAGAAACGTGTTTAATTCGTGAAATAATTTATTGTATTCTTTCTTATTATGTAGGTGTTGGTCCTGGCTCCTTTGTAGAATAGACCATTTGCCTTCCTTGCCAGGCAGCTCGTAAAAGGCGAGCATAGGCTCACCATCAATAGCACCGTGACATCTGACTAGGTGGTAGAGTTTAGCAGCGACTCGCCCGGACTGGTACCACCGCCTTATCTATTCCTGCTGCCATAACGTCATGACGTGTTCCGGTTCGGAGGGTAAGGTAGCCGGTAAACTTACTGTTGCTCGAGGCCTAACATCCCGGCCTCAGGTTGGCAACGCACCGTTACCACCTTTGGTGTCTCTAGGCAGCGTGAATTTCTTAACATCAGGAAATCCGTCTGCTTGTTTGCCTTCCAATGTCATAAAAAAAAAGGTCTCTAGAGCTTTTAGGACCCTAAAAACGTGTACTTCTCTTACTAGTTTGTGACCCTAAACCTATACATTTTTTTTAAATATTTAGAAGTGAAAATCGCCTCTATGGTCTAGCGGTTCAGTTGTCAGTAGCACCGACTAAAAAGATTTGAAACTGCCTTATTGAAAAAAATACCAATGTTGCCGTATCATGATGATCCAAATGAATTATATAATTCATTGTTTACATTAATTCTAACTGATTCAAACTGTTCATCATCAGACATTCACACCTAAGAAAATGTCAATCAATACTAATCGAAGAGCTTTTAGTGAATGGGTAACGTTGGGAATTTATAAAAGTAGAAATATATTATTTGAGTTGTACAGTGAAAGATCATATAACTACACCATCGTATTTAAAGAATATGTAAAAAAATATTCAAAAATTTTCAAAAAGGCTTTACCACTGCTAAATCCATGTATTTGAAAAATACTATCAAGCAATCTTCAAATAAAATAAAAACTACATGGTACATTATCAATTGTGAAACCGGGAAAGCCAGAATGTTTAACAATGACTACAGTTTGAAGATTGACAATGTGGACATAAAAGGTGAATTGGACGTTGCAAAGCAGTTGGAACATTTTTTCACCAATTTTGCAGCAGAAACTACTAGAGTTCTTAACTCTTCACCAATCATTGCAGAATCATTATTGAAGGAACATGTAACAGAGTGTAAAAATAATTTTGAATTTTCGTTTGTTGATAAAAATGACATAATAAAGCCTTTAAATCGTTAAAAATGAAGAATACTTTAGACTTATGGTATCATTCTCTAAAAAATGGTTGCTTCAGTAATAAATTTTGTTGCCTCTTACCTAGCTATAACATTCAATTGTTGAGTTTCAAATGGCGTTTTTCCTGACACATGAAAATTAGTAAGGTTATACCTCTATTTAAATCTGGAAGTTCGTCTTCGTCGTAAAATATTTGAAAAAATATACTAAATCAAATATTATTACATTTTAACCTATTGGGTTTATTTCATAATAAACAATTTGGTTTTACAAGGGGTAGATCAATAGTCGATGCTGGTGTTGAATTGTTAAAGAAAATTGATGAAGCCTTGGAGGACTCTCTGGATGCACTCGGTGTATTCTGACACCGAGTGCATCCTGAGAGTCCTCCAAGGTATTTGATTGCGTTAACCATGATACTCTAATCAGAAAACTTAACCATTATGGAATTAAAAATAATCAATCAATACCGCTCAAACAAGAAATCTTCTGAGATCTCGTTTGAGCGGGAGAATTCAGAAAGTCGAGATTAATGGTGTAAAATCGACAGGTGCCGCTGTTACCACGGGTGTCCCTCAGGGCTCCATTCTGGGACCAGTTTTGTTTCTCATATACATAAATGACTTGCCTTAGGCAAAAGGTAGTAACGCAAGTCATGGAATAGTGTTGTTTGCGGATGACACTTCACTATTATTTCAAGTGAAAAGACAACTGGGTAAGTATTTCAAAAATTGTACATTGGTTTAATGTAAACAACCTCTTTCTAAATGAAAAAAAAACTAAGTGCATCAAATTTTCAATGCCTAATGTTATGCAAGTAGATACCAGTATATAACTCAATTGGAACAAACTGATTCCACCACATTTTTAGGAATTACTGTAGATAAAAAGTTACAGTGGGGTACAAACAAAACTTGCCATCAAATTCAGCTCAGCAGCTTACGCTGTTCAGAAAATAAGGCAGTTAGCAGATGTCGACACCGCTAGAATTGTTTATTTAGTTATTTCCACAGCATCATGTGTTATAGCTATATATTGAAAATCGGTCGAGGGGTTGCGAAAATATTTTCGAAAAACTGATGAAAATTCGGAAAATTTAAAAAATTTGTATGAAAATATATTGCGAAAATTGAAAATGTTACCA